>JAKFGR010000383.1:0-13428 GCA_021498465.1 Hylobates pileatus
AGTAAGTAATCCTTTTGATTTTCTCAACTTTAAGGATTATCACATAAAAGCAATGGTTTTTGAAAACCAAAGCGATGACTTATGGCTTTGAGGCTGAGTTGCTTTGTTTTTAACTAGGATTTTCCTTCCTTCCTTCCTTCCTTCCTTCCTTCCTTCCTTCCTTCCTTCCTTCCTTCCTTCCTTCCTTCCTTTCTTCCTTCCTTCCCTTCCTCCCTTCTTTCTCTCTTTCTCTCCTTCCTTCCTTCCTTCCTCTCTCTCTTTCTTTCTTCTTTCTTTTTCTCTCTCTCTCTCTCTTTCTTTTTTGAGATGGAGTCTCGGTCTGTCACCTAGCCTGGAGTGCAGTGGCACGATCTCGGCTCACTGCAAGCTCCGCCTCCCGGGTTCACACCAGTCTCCTGCTTCAGCCTCCGGAGTAGCTGTGACTACAGGTGCCCGCCACCACGCCTGGCCTTAACTAGGATTTTCTAGGTGGTTATATTTTAGTTGAGTTAAAGTTTCTAATTTTAGCCAATGGCTTTTAGCTTGGAGTATGATCACTCTGCTTTCAGTAAGTTTGCATAGTAATGTTAAAAGACTATTATCTTAAAAGATGGACCGAGAAGGAAGGTGGTGTGGCATATGGTGGAAATAACATGGGTTTTGGAATCTGGCAGAAAAATCTCACCTCTGCCGGTTTTTAGCTGTATGATCTGAAAGATATTTAACTCTCTGAATCTTCAAGTGTTTAGCTGTAGTAAAATGGGGATGTTTTGCAAGAATCTTATTTATTTATACATTTTTTTGAGACAGAGTTTCGCTCTTGTCACCCAGCCTGGAGTGCAATGGTGGGATGTTGGCTCACTGCAAACTCCATCTCCTGGGTTCAATCGATTCTCCTGCCTCAGCTTCCCGAGTAGCTGGGATTACAGGTGCCTGCCACCAAGTCTGTCTAATTTTTATATTATTATTAGAGATGGGATTTCATCATGTTGGCTAGGCTGGTCTCAAACTCCTGACCTCAGGTGATCTGCCTGCCTCGGCCTCCCAAAGTGCTGGGATTACAGACATGAGCCGCTACACCCGGCCTTGCAAGGATCTTATAATGTGAGCAATATATGTATAAAGCATCTTGTTATAGCCTGGGCCATAATATATAGTAAATTAGAGCTGTAGAAATCAATCACTGGGTCATAATACTCATACAGTAAATTAAAGCTGTAAAAATCAATCACTTCTATGTATTGATTTTCTTTTCCTTTTTTTTTTTTTGAGACAGAGTTTCACTCTGTCTTCCAGGCTGGAGTGCAGTGGTGCAATCACTGCTCACTACAGCCTCGACCTCCCAGGCCCAAGTGATCCTCCCATCTCAGCCTCTTGAGTAGCTGGGACTAGAGGCATGTGCCACTATGCCTGGCTAATGTTTTTGTAGTTTTAGTAGAGATGAGGTCTCACTATGTTGCCCAGGCTGGCCTCAAATTCCTAAGCTCAAGCCATTCTTCTACTTCCATCTCCAAAATGTTTTTTTAATTTTCAGTTTACTGTGTTGACTTCACACTTGGCTTGGAGAAGGGAGAAAACAGGGCTGGGCCTGGTGGCTCATGCCTATAATCCCAGCAATTTGGACCCGGAGGCGGGAGGATTGCTTGAGTGCAGGGGTTTAAGACTAGCCTGGGCAACATAGGGGGATGCCCCTCTCTATGAAATATTTAAAAATTAGTTGCGAGTGGTGTCACGTGCCTGTAGTTCCAGCTACTCAGGAGGCTGAGGTGGGAAGATCCCTTGGGCCTGGGAGGTCGAGGCTGCAGTGAGCCATGATTGTGCCAGCGCACTCCAGTGTGGGCGACAGAGTGAGACCCTGTCTCCAAAGAAAGAAAGAAACAAACAAAAAACAACAAAAAAGGAAGATAATTCTTTTTGCAGTGCAGGTTCTAGCAAGATCAAAGAAGTTAAGGCAGAAGGATCTGAGCCTTTGAGTGCTTCTGCCTTAGGACTTGTATAGGGAGCATGTGTGTGTCATCAAGGTGGCTGGTTCCTGTCCATGAAAGAAGGATGACACTAGCATTCCATGTTAGGTTAGGGAATGAAATTGCTTCTTGAACTCAGGACACTATTGTAGACATAAAAGCAGGTTCAGTTCTTGCAGTGAAGTGGGTGACCTCTTTGGGGTTCATTTCCTTGCCACCCATTTATGCCCGTTTGGGCAATTATACAGAACTTCCAGGCCAGCTCAGAATGTGTGCAGTCCCAGCAGTTGAGAGGAAGAAGTCTAAAATACTTTTAAATGCCATGTGGTGGCCGTCCTTAGTATTTGGATTTACTTGGTTGGGATAGATTGGATGAAATGGCAAAATGAAAGAAATGAAGTGGGTTCACGGCTGTAGCTTTGCTTCTGTGATTTTAGAGAAATAGTAAATGATAAACTATGTGCTCTCAAAGAAGGGAAGAAATCAATTTCTATGAAGAACAATGGTATAACAAGGGTTTATAATGATAGTTCATTTATTTTTTAAACATACACTTCCATATATTCTTATATATTTGATTGATCTGTAAATGGAAATATATAAAATATTGGTTGCACATGTTTATGTAACAATGTATAGCCGGGATATGGAGTTAAAGAATTATACAGACATGAAGAAATAAACATCTAAGCAGGAGACAGCTGAGTAAAGTCTGATCCCCGTTTCCCTCATGGAATCTTTTTATTTCCATGTAGCTCCTTTCTCTGGAGCAACAGCTATGCGTGGGTCCCGAGTTAGACCAGCTATGCTTGAGTTCTGGTGACCGAACATTTCCTAGATGACAGTAAGCCTGTCACTTGATGCCCCACTTCTTTCTTTCTCTCTGGTGTGTAGTTTTTAGCAGCTTTATTGACATATAATTTACATACCATAAAGTTCATTCAAGTATAGATTTTTTTTTTTACTAAACTTAAGAAATTGTGCAATCACAGCAGTCCAATTTTAAAACATTTTTATCCACTTAACCTGTCCTAACTTTTGTGCCCTCATTAATACTATACAGTGCATATGTATAATGTGTTGTTGCACAGACTCAATAAGATAATGGTTGGCTGGCTCGCGCCTGTAATCCCAGCACTTTGGGAGGCCGAGGCGAGTGGATCACCAGGTCAGGAGTTTGAGACCAGCCTGACCAATGTGGTGAAACCCTGTCTCTACTAAAAATACAAAAATTAGCTGGGCGTGGTGGTGCACGCCTGTAATCCCAGCTACTCAGGAGGTTGAGGCAGGAGAATCGCTTGCACCCGGGAGGTGGAGGTTGCAGTGAGCTGAGACTCTGCCACTGCACTCCAGCCTGGGCAACAGAGTGAGACTCCATCTCAAAAAAATAAAAAAATAAAAAAAGATAGTGGTTGGCACATAATAAGTACTCTGTAAATACCAGCTATTGTATTATTATGGAGTGCATTAAATATCCTTGTCATATCGCAAACACTGGGATGAATATAATGTTTTTTAGAAACCAGAAGATTAAAAAATATATATATTTATATACATACAACATACATATATATAACATATTTATATTTATTTACATAAAACTATATATATGTTTTACATAGTTCCAAAACATGTTTTAAAAACTCAGGAGTAGATTGGGGAAGATTTGCTATTAAAAATTTTTAGAAATGTTCTAGTTGCAAGCAATGGGAACATCAAAGATGAGAGTTTTACAGGTCTTAGAAATATTTTTTAAGTGCTCAACATTTATTATTCTTACACCTCCAAATAACTCTAAGGAAGATCATAAACCACCAGCAGGCATTGGTCATTTCTTTTTCATGCTACACAGTGCCCATCCCAGAATAGTTAAAACTACGTTGAAGAAATGCATCATGGCCGGGTGTGGTGGCTCACGCCTGTAATCCTAGCACTTTGGGAGTCTGAGGTGGGTGGATCAACTGAGGTCAGGAGTTTGAGAACAGCCTGGCCAACATGGTGAAACTCCGTCTCTACTAAAAATAAAAATATTAGCTGGGCTTGGTGGCGGGTGCCTGTAATCCCGGCTACTTGGGAGGCTGAGGCAGGAGAATTGTTTGAACCCAGGAGGCAGAGGTTTCAGTGAGCCGAGATCACATCATTGCGCTCCAGCCTGAGTCACAAGAGTGAAACTCCATTTCAAAGAAAAAAAAAAAAAAAGAAGAAGAAACGCATTTGATTTACTATGATACTCGGGACAGGCATTGTTGATTTTATGTTTCAAGAAGATGATGTTTTGTATGGTATTTAGCTCTGTAACCATAAAGATTAATAGGGAAGTAGTCATTTCTATTGTTTCCTTTCCTTTTTTTTTTTTGAGATGGAGTCTCACCCTGTCACCCAGGTTGGAGTGCAATAGTGCAATCTTGGTTCACTGCAACCTCCACCTGGTGGGTTCAAATGATTCTCCTGCCTCAGCCTCCCAAGTAGCTGGGATTACAGGCACCCACCACCACGCCCAGCTATTTTTTGTATTTTTAGTAGATACGGGGTTTCTCTGTGTTGGCCAGGCTGGTCTGGAACTCCTGATCTCGTGATCTGCCCACCTTAGCCTTCCAAAGAGCTGGGATTACAGGCATGAGCCACTGTTCCTGGCCTGCATTTCTATAGTTTCTTTGGGAAGAATAAGATCATCAGGCTGCTATGAGAAAACAGCTGATATCCCAAAATGAAATCTTTCCATGTATTTAAGTATGTTACCCTAGATAGCTCTAGCATTGTGTGATTGGGTTCATATTGCAAAGGAGATTTTTTAAGCCCTGAAATATCTGTATCTGCAATAAAATTAGGTTGGCTGTAATTCTTTTCCCAGCACTAAATTGAGTTATTTAGCAAACACATACCAAGTCCCTATTATGTGTATCTTTGCACAGTCAAATTGTTAAAGTTAAAGGCACAAAGATGAATTTGATTCCCACCATTAAAAAGCCTATGATCAGGCCAGGTGCAGTGGCTCATGCCTGTAATTCCAGCACTTTGGGAGGCCAAGGCGGGAGGATCACCTGAGGTCAGGAGTTGGAGACCAGCCTTACCAACATGGCAAAAGCCCGCATCTACTGAAAATACAAAAATTAGCTGAGCATGGTAGCATGCACCTGTAGTCCCAGCTACTTAGGAGGCTGAGGCAGAAGAATCACTTGAACCCGGAAGGCGGAGGTTGCAGTGAGCCAAGATTACACCACTGCACTCCAGCCTGGGCAAGAGAGAGAGACTTTTTCTCACAAAAAAAAAAAAAAAAAAGCCTATGATCAGCTGGGCGAGGTGGCTCATGCCTGTAATTTCAGCACTTTGGGAGGCCGAGGCAGGCGGATCACGTGAGGCCAGGAGTTTGAGACCAGCCTGGCCAACATGACGAAATTCCATCTCTACTAAAAATACAAAAAAATTAGCTGGGCATGGTGGCACACACCTGTAATCCCAGCTACTAGGGAGGCTGAGGCACGAGAATCACTTGAACCCAGGAGGTGGAGGTTGCACTGAGCCGAGGTCATGCCATTGCAATTCAATCTGACTGAGGGAGTGAGACTCTGTCTCAAAAAAAAATTTTTTTTTAATTAATAAAGCCTATGACCTAGTGCATCAGTGATTAACATATTATGTGGAACTTTGGTTGAACTTTTGTTTGGACATAATCTTCCTTAACCACTGCTTAAAATTTTATTGCCAAAAGACATACAAACAGAAAATTTCGAACTGGATAAAAATGTACAGAATTAGATAATGCCTCAAAGAATCTTATATATAGACCTAGAATGTGCTGATTTCCAAGTAGTTTATATTTTTACAATTTGATTCAAAGTACTTAGACTTACACCTGCAATTCCTAATGTATTTCAACAGTATTTTATTGCCAAGTTTTTATATAGTGTTTGTCAAATTTGCCACAATTTTTAACTGGATGACTCTGTTCTCCTTCTCTGCCTAAGTTGAGTCCGTCCGCAGTTTCCTTTGCATGTTTGTCACCCTTTTGTATGAAGACCCTTTATATATATTTTTTGTGTATACATTTTTGTTTTAAAGTCGTTTTGTATGAGTTTTTTTTTTTTCTTTTTTTTTTTTGAGACAGAGTCATGCATTTTTGCCCAGGCTGGAGTGCAGTGGCGCGATCTTGGCTCACTGCAACCTCTGCCTCCTGGGCTCAAGCAATTCTCCTGTCTCCTCCTGAAGAGCTGGGATTACAGACGTGTGCCACCAAGCCCAGCTAATTTTTGTATTTTTAGTAGAGACAGGGTTTCTCCATGTTGGCCAGGCTGTTCTTGAACTCCTGACCTCAGGTTATCCACCTGCCTCGGCCTCCCAAAGTGCTGGGATTGCAGGCATGAGCCCCTGCCCCTGGCCTGTATGAATTTTTTTAACTTGAAATATGCAAACATAGAAAGAATTTTAAAAGACCCCTCTTATTCCCATCACCCAAACACAATGACTATTCACTTTTTGATTCACTTTTGAGTAGACTTAAACCTCTATTTTCTGTGTCTATTGATTAAGGGAAAATGTAGTAGGATAATAATTATACTATGGTATACTTTTAGATTCTTTTTCTTTTCCTTTCCCTTTCCCTTTCCCTTTCCTTTCTTTTCTTTTCTTTTTTGACAGGGACTCTCTGTTGCCCGGGCTGGAATGCAGTGGCATGATCATGGCTCACTGCAGCCTTGACCTCCTGGTCTCAAGCAATCCTTCCACCTTAGCCTCCCAAGTAGCTGAGACTATAGACAGGCATCACCATGCCCGGCTACTTAAAAATTTTTTTTTTTGTAGAGATAGGGTCTCACTATGTTGCCCAGTCTGGTCTTGAACTCCTGGGCTCAAGCAGTCCTCCTGTCTTGGTTTCCCAAAGTGCTGAGATTACAGGCATAAGCCACCAGTTCTGGCCAGATTATTTTTTCACTAAAAATAAGCCAGGTGCTGTGGCTCACTGGAGGTCAGGAGTTCGAGACCAGCCTGGCCAACATGGTGAAACCCCATCTCTGCTAAAAATATAAAAATTAGCCAGGCGTGGTGGTGCATATCTGTAATCCTAGCTACTCAGGAGGCTAAGGGACCAGAATCGCTTGAACCTGGGAAGAGGAGGTTGCAGTGAGCCAAGATTGTGCCAGTGCACTCCAGCCTGAGTCACAGAGTGAGATGCCATGTCAAAAGAAAAAAAAAAAACCATTTTTTTCTTGTTACTTCTTTTTTTCCTTTTTTATTTTTTGAGACAGAGTCTCACTCTATTGCCCAGGCTGGAGTGCAATGGCGTAATCTCGGCTCACCGCAACCTCTGCCTCTCGGGTTCAAGTGATTCTCCTGCCTCAGCTTCCTGAGTAGCTGGGATTACAGGAGCCTGCCACCATGCCCGGCTAATTTTTGTATTTTTATTAGAGACAGCGTTTCACCATGCTGTCCAGGCTGGTCTCGAACTCCTGACCTCAGGTGATCAGCGCCCGCCTCAGCCTCCCAAAGTGCTAGGATTACAGGCCTAAGCCACCGCACCCCAGGCCTCTTCATTCTTTATAATGTAATATTTTTAATGGCTGCATAATATTTATTTGAAAGTATATGTTTTACTTATTAAGTATCCAGTTGTTTCTAGTTTTACCTTAATTTAAATAATGCTTTTTAATGTTTACATTTGTTTCTTTAGACTATGTTCCAGAAGAAGTAGAATTACTGGATCAAGGGCACTTCACTTTTAGATTATGTATCATGGTGGCAGACCTTCAATACCAAGGTGAAATGGAATATGTGGTTCATTCAAGTAACTTGGGAACTTCAGTTGAGAGTCACGTAAATGGGGTCTGCAGTCTTCTCAGAATTTCCGTTGTACCGTTGAGGACAGCATCTCCCCTCCCTGACCAGTTGATAAATAGTCTTGCAAAAGGCTCATCTCAAATGAAGACGTAGTTCCTGGAATTTTTAAAAATGTGTCCTTTTTGTAAGACTTTTTAATAGGAAAACAATACATGGTTATTTTCAAAAATACAAATTTGTAAAGGTTTTTAATTGCATGAGACCTTTCCTGTTTGCTCTCAGGTAGCATCAGCATCAAGCAGTTCTACCGCATCAGACCATAATTCTGTGCCTTAAAAGGAGCAAATTTTTTTTTTTTTCCTCCTCTCCGCTTAGGCTGCAGGGCCTAATTCAGATGAATTAACTACTTCATTGGCTTTATAAAATGCTTACTGAACTGAAAATGGTGGAAGAAAAAACAAATTAGTGATGAAACACTGAAAAGAAAAATAAAACATAACATTCATGAAAATGCTCACAAAAGGTTTTTTCTGCACCAAAAGTTAATAAATGCTGTACATTGTTTATAAATAATTAAAATGGACTGATAGTGATAATGTCTTCTCTTTTGACCCTTCCAACAAACTTCTTAAAGGTTTTCAAATATAGTGGTGATTTCATATGGCCTGTGTTGACTTCATTTATAGTTATTGTTTGTAATTCATTAATTTGCTGTTTCCAGATGTGCTTCTCCCACCCCTTGTTTAAGCTGTTAACCCTAGATATGTTCTGAGGAACTGGATGGCAGAATTTGCGGTGCAGAAAGCAGAAAGGAATCATTTCTCAGAGCTAAGATGGTTGACTTCTCTCAGTTCATTTTTATTAATTAAAAATCTATTATATTTTGAAGACACTTGTTTGCAGACATGCTAAATTATACCATTGCCAACACCAGCTTCCTAGATTTCTCCCTGCTTGGTCTCTCTTTGGTTTATCAGTTGAATTATTTTCTCATATTTTCTATTTATGCTTTATAAAAATTTTTAGATATTTATTTTAAAACACACACATATACATTATTTAACCCTTCAAGGGTCTGATTCTGCTGTTGATTGTGTTTTGGAATTCTGGATTTTAGTCTCTGTTTGAAATCTAGTGAAATGGAATTTGAGGGTGTATGTCTCCAGAGGGCAGTAGCATTTGCTCCTTTCAGGCATGGATCCATGGTACTACCAACCTGGGTCCACTTTAATACTTACAGCAATGAAGACAAATAAACTAGAGCTACATGTATTAGCATCAATGACTCTCACAATTAAAATAAAAATTTTTAGACATGGGGTCTCACTCTGTCACCCAGGGTGGAGTGCAGTGGCATGATCATAACTCACTGCAGCCTCCACCTCCCAGGCTCAAGCGATCCTCCCCCATCAGCCTCTCAGAGACTACAGGCGGGCACCACCATACCTGGCTAATGTTTTTATTTATTGCAGAGACAGAGTCTCACTATGTTGCCCAGGTTTGTCTAGAACTCTCGGGCTCAAGCAGTCCTCCTGCCTTGGCCTCCCAAGGTGCTGGGATTACAGGCGAAGCTACTGTGCCCAGCCAAATCTCACTTATAATGTTAAGCAAAACAAGCAAATGGCAAAGGAATTCACACAATGTGTTACTACTTGAATATAGTATAAAAATAAGCAGAATCCTATCAATATCATACAATATGGCTTCAACCATATTGAAAGTATTTTATTGCTGAAGTTGAATGGAGGATACACAGGTGTCCATGATGTTATTCTGTATAGGTTTTCTGCCTCAAATATTTCATCATTAGCTGTTTAAAAATGCATTGCACGTTATGTATTTTTTACAACAGGAGTGGCCCTGGCTCTCATGCTGCCACTCTCCTGTCCCATGCCCGGAGGGTACGTTATTGATAGTCATGATGCTCTTTCTCTCTCAAACCGGTCGTAGGCTCAGAACCATTCTCATCACAGCATGCCCTGACATCATCAGCCACTGATCAGAGTTGGCATGAGAGAGAAACCATTTTGCTCTTTCTAATTTGGAACTTGTATTAGCTTTTTATCTCAGTAGTTTAATTAGCCTAACAATTCTAGGTTTTCATTTCAGAAAATATAATATTTTTAAATAGAATCTTTTTGTGATATGAATGAGAAACAAAGAGAAGGGAGATCCTTCAACATTTATCATTAGATAAATTTGTCTCCACAGGGGAAACTACACAGTGTTCAGTAAGCTGTTTTGTTGGCCTGTGTCTCCTTTCTTCCATATCTTTTATTCCCCTCTTCTTTCCATCCCTTCCTCAAAATTATATATGAGCAATGAGGCAGCACCCCTGGGGCGGGGTGGGAGGAGGTGTTTTATTAGGGCCAAGTAAACATTCAGATTCAAATGACTATCACAGGCCACACACCTGGCCCCAGCCAGCTGCGAGAGACGGAGCACAGGAACAAAGCTTCCCGATAGGGCACCACCAGGTTCTCTGGGTGCAGGGGAACTTGGAGCAGTCCACACCAGCAGTAAGGCACAGCAGCTTCACTCAGGTGCAAGGATCTGAGAGTCCCACTGTGACCGTGCAGGGCAGCCCTGTCTTAGAAGCTTCGGGCTCTGCAGAAAGCAGTGTCTCTTGTAAGAACTCCATAGGCATAATTTCCAGATCCTCGCAAGAGACCTGCCTCATAGTAGGAGTCACCATGCTTAGGAAAGCCCAACACATCCTATCAGGTATTTGCAGTTCTCCCAGTCCAGAAGTTGCTTGTCCTTTGTAGGCAATGCTGTATGGTGATAGAGTTGACCTACCACCTTATCAGGATACCAGGGAAACAGAAGCAGAAAGGTAACTAAATGTCAACTTCTCACGCAGGAGAACAACATTTTGTCAAACCTTTCTACATGCAATCCTTTACACATGGAACTGGTATTTACCTTCTGTCCTCCAACATTTCTTGAGAATCCATTCAATGCAAGATGCTGTGGACAAATGTAAAAATTAATTAGAGGGGCTCTTAAACTAGTAGGTAGGTGAGACCAATAGGTATACAGCCAACTTTAAAAAAAAGAGGTGTATAGAAAGTAGCCAGGCAGAAGTGCTAAGACGGGCTCCAAAGCCCTGTATTTATGGTGATGCAATCTTCATATTTAAAATACTAGTGACACGATAATATGTTCTACTTGAACTTCTACCTTTAATTTCTTAGTATAGATAATCATCCACCTTTTCTGTCATAGCTAAGCATTTCCTTCGTAATACCCAAGAAATAGCAAAAGCACTGAAAATATACATTTTGATCTCAGATTGATTGTGGAAAGAGGTGTGTTCTTCGGTGCCTCAGTTTATTACCATGGGGCCAAATTCCCAGTAAGAAGCAGCATGAGCTGGAATTCATGGCCTTCATTTGGAAAGATTGTAAATCATTGACATCCTTTTATTTCTGTAAATATTTTAGAAAATTACAATTGCCTAAATGCTGTAAAGGGATATTAAGATTAAAATACACATTTTCATTCACTTAGTTTAGTACAAAAAGTTAGAAAGTACTCTTAAGGAACTTTCTGTGGAATAATAGAAACTCCAAGTAACAACTAGAGTTGAGGTTTTCCATAAAGCATAAAATGTATAAACCTTTGTTGTTGTTGATGTTGTTGTTGTTTTCTTTGAGAAGTAGTCTAGCTCTGTCACCCAGGCTGGAGTGCAGTGACACAATCCCGGCTCACTGAAACCTCTGCCTCCCAGGTTCAAGCGTTTCTCCTGCTTCAGCTTCCCGAGTAGCTGGGAGTACAGATGTGTGCCACAACGCCTGGCAAATCTGTGTAATTTTTGTTGAGACAGGGTTTCACCATGTTGGCCAGGCTGGTCTCCAACTCCTGACCTCCAGTGATCTGCCTGCCTCGGCCTCCCAAAGCATAAACATTTGTAAACATTTTAAATTGACCTTGCCATTTAGAAATGGAGAAATTCATCAGGTCCTGAGTAATTCTAATCTACATTTACCTGCTCACATTGTTTACCAGGTGCCTCTTCTCCAGCAAGTTCTTCAGCATCCTTTCCAGAAGCATTCGGCAGCCGAGAAAGCAGGCTACACCTCACCTACTCCTTCCTGGGCTAAAGATCTCAGACTTAGTTGCTCATCTTAATTTGAGAAAAATAAATTAAGGAATTCTTCTATCATTAAGCACAACATAATATAATATATTTAATAAATTCCTTCTGATCATCCACATTTTGATGGCAATCCGACATTTGAAAATAATGATTATATATGCAAATATTTTTAGCCAATTAAATTGGAACTTTGAAACATCTTCATGATCATTTTTGTTCTAATCAGTAACTTTAATGCAATAATAAGGTGTTTTTGATAAACCACATGAGTTATTCTCATTGATTATCTTATGACAGTTGTTATCAAAATGGATTATTACGTATTAATCTAGTATTTGCTGTAAACTCAGCAGTTTGGAATACATCAGTATTTAGTTTTATTATGCTACTAGAGTCTTTTTCCCTATTATAGAATTTTCAAACATTTACTAAGGTAGATAAAATTTTAATAGTTTAATGAACCTGGTTTACCATTTAATCAGCTTATTAATAATCAATACACGGCCGATTTTGCTTCATTTACACCTCCACACCCTTCCCTCATATTCCTTGTTATTGCCTTAATTGAGATATAATTTACATGTCCTCAATTATGTTTTGGAAAATGGAGACGTTGTTTCATTTCTTCTACAAATATTTCTGTATGCCTCTCTAAATTTTAATGACTTAAAACACAAACAGACCCTGACACCAGATGACCTTAGGACAAATTAGCAATAACTTCCTAATGTATAAAATTAAATAACACAAACAGACCCTGACACCATATGACCTTAGGACAAATTAGCAATAACTTCCTAATGTATAAAATTAAATAACACAAACAGACCCTGACACCAGATGACCTTAGGACAAATTAGCAATAACTTCCTAATGTATAAAATTAAATAACACAAACAGACCCTGACACCATATGACCTTAGGACAAATTAGCAATAACTTCCTAATGTATAAAATTAAATATCCAGTCAGTTTTCAAGGTTTCCCTATTGTCTTATAAATTATTATCATCATCTTTATTTTATAGTTATTTTAATTGGGATCCAAATGAGGACTATGCATTAAAATTAGATGAAAATATGTCTTAAGTTTCCTTTGATATCTTTGAGCATATCACCTACATGTGTCTCCTACATCTTTTTTCACTGGCACTCTTTTGGTTTATTTTGTTTTCATTGAAGAAACCAGATTATTTATCCCGTAGTATTTTGACACTCTGCATTTTTCGGATTGCATTTTGTGGTATTATTGAACCTGTGATATAATTTGAATGTACGCTCCAAATCTCATTGATATGGTTTGGCTCTATGTCCCCACCCAAATCTCATCTTGAATTTTGACCCCCATGTGTGGACGGAGGGACTTGGTGGGAGGTGATTGGATCATGGGGGCCATTCCCTCATGCTGTTCTTGTGATAGTGAGAGAGTTCTCACAAGATCTGGTTGTTTGATAAGGGTGTGGCATTTCCCCTTTGCTCTCTGTCTCTCCTGCTGCCATATAAGATGTGCCTTGCTTCTCCTTCACCCACTGTTATGATTGTAAGTTTCCTGAGGCCTCTCCAGCCATGCATAACTGTGAGTCAATTAAACCTTCCTTTCTAAATTACCCAGTCT
>JAKFGR010000051.1:0-77432 GCA_021498465.1 Hylobates pileatus
AATACTGTAAAGCTCTGTGAAAAAAATTTTAACCTAGCCTATTTGTTTAAAAGGGATGTCGACAATTCATGCTCCCTTGAACCTCTTCATTTTTGCTTTTAGGACAGGAGGGTTCATTAACACAATCAATTACTAAACACACACAATCAGTTACTAAGTATTACAAAGCAGTAACCAAAAAATTCAACTTAAGGCTATCATATCCAAACTGAAATATCCAGAAGCCAATTTAAGTAGTCCATGCCTCCTTGGCAAGCCTGTATGGATACCACATTTTCCTTGTGATACTACAACGTATCCATTTTCTTACCTCACCCAGTATCAGCTTTTATGCTTTACAGATAAAGCGGACAATGAACATACTGTATAGAAATCTTGAACTCTTAATTAAAAAGTACACAGAATTATTTCTAAATCATTGGCTACAATGATCTAAAATGCACGGTTTTATCTAAATCATTTGTTACAATGATCTAAAACCACTTTATTTACATCTTATATTAATCACAGGACAGAAACTCTTACATTACCTTTATTTTCAGAACTACAGCCAGCATTGCTATCTGGCGCAGGCAACATGTCTTCGTAACCCCATGATACTATGTGTTTGCCCCCAAGCAAACAGGAGGGAGTTACAGGCCCCCCTTCCAAAAGCAACAGCGTAGAGGAGAGAAGGAAAATCAAAGACACTGAGACGATTCATTTTAGCAATAAGTGAACTTGCCACCCCAAAGAGCATAAAACAAAATCTTAAAATTAAGCTGTACAATATTTTCTATGAATATTATTCACAAAACTTATTCGCAATATTTTTAAATAAAAATTAGAAAACTTTCTGAAAAGTTACAATAAAATTATATCTGTGTGTAAAATGTATCTATCTTATGTGTATATTTGTGTGTGTGTGGGGGGGGGCGGTTTATGAATTAGGCAGCATATGTACCAAAACATTAGAAATAGTTATCTTTGGGTAACGAGATAATGAATGATTTTCACTTTCTTCTTTATACCTTAAAATATAATCATCTCAAAATTTATAATCAGAATTCATTATAAGCTACTGTATTTTTATTTATTTATTTAGTGAGACATGGTCTCACTGTCACCCAGGCTGGAGAGTGCAGTGGCATGATCTCAGCTGGCTGCAACCTCGACCTCCCAGGCTCAAGTAATCCTCCCCACCTGAGCCCCCTGAGTAGCTGAGACCAAAGTTAAGTTTTCTTCAGTTTGAAGTAACTTATTATAATTATATTGTTCAGCCTCATGGTAACCAGAAAACAAAAATCAATAATAGACATCCTAAACATAAAAAGCAAGGAATTAAAACACACTACCAGAAAGAAATACTTCACTACAAATGAAGACAGGAAGGAAGGCGAGGAGGAACGAAAAGAAAGAAAGAAAAAGAGATCAGAGAGAAGAGAAAGAGGAAGGGAAAAAAAACAAAAGAAAAAACAATAGCACTTTGGGAGGCCAAGGCGGGCGGATCATAAGGTCAAGAGATCGAGACCACGGTGAAACCCTGTCTCTACTAAAAATACAAAAAAAAAAATTAGCCGGGCGTGGTGGCAGGCGCCTGTAGTCCCAGCTACTTGGAGAGGCTGAGGCAGGAGAATGGCGTGAACCTGGGAGGCGGAGCTTGCAGTGAGCCGAGATTGCGCCACTGCACTCCAGCCTGGGCAACAGAGCGAGACTCCGTCACACACACACAAAAAAATCAAAAAACAATAGCAAAACAACAAGAAAACAAGTAAAAAATGGCAGTAGTATGTTTTTACCTGTTAGTAGTAACCCTGAATATGTGAATTAAATTAAATTAAATTAAGAAAGAGTGGCTGAATGGATTAAAAGACAAGACCCAATTATATACTGTCTACAAGAAACTCAGTTCACCTATGAAGACATACATGGAATGAAAGTGAAGAGATGATGAAAGATATCCCACACAAATGGAAACAAAAAAGCAGGAGTAGCTACTCTTAGATAAAATAGACTTTAAGTCAAAAAAAGAAAAAATAAAGATAATTATATAATGAGAAAGTAAACAGCAGCCTAACAATTGTAAGTGCATATTCAACCAACACTCAAGCACCTAAATACAGAAGCAAATATTAACAGACCTTAAAGGACAGATGGACTGCAATATAACAGCAGAGAACCTCAACACTCCACTATAACCAACACCCCGCTACCGTCAATGAACACATCATACAGACAACAAAATATCAGTTAAACTTTACTCTATACGAATGGACCACAGACATTTACACAGCTTTCCACTCCACAACTGCACAATGCACATTCTACTGAATAGCACATGGATATTCTCCAGGACAGACTACGTGTTAGGCCAAAAAACAAGTCACAACACGTTTTTAAAAAACTGAACTCATATCAAGTATCTTTTCTGACCCCAGTGGAATAGTATTAGAAATCAATAACGAGGAACTTTGAAAACTGTACAAACATATGGAAATTAAAATACCTGCTCATGAACAACTGATATATGAAAAACATAAAAAGGAAATTACATAGTTATTAAAACAAATAAGAATAGAAGCACAACATAACAAAGCCTGTGGGATTCAGGAAGGCAGCTGTACGTTTGAACACTGCATACCTATAAACGCCTACAAATCAGAAACATAGAAAGATCTCAAATAGCCAATCTGACAGTACCGCTCCAGTACTGAAAACAAGAAAAATCAAATGCTAAAATTAGCAGAAAAAATATCATAAAGATTAGAAAAGAAATTTTAAAAATAGAAACAAAAAATACACAAAGTCAATGAAAGAAAGTGCTGGGGTATTTCAGAAAAATCAAAATTGGGCCGGGCGCGGTGGCTCACGCTTTTAATCCCAGCACTTTGTGAGGCCGAGGCGGGCGGATCACGAGGTCAGGAGATCGAGACCACGGTGAAACCCCGTCTCTACTAAAAATACAAAAAATTAGCCGGGCGTGGTGGCGGGCGCCTGTAGTCCCAGCTACTCGGAGAGGCTGAGGCAGGAGAATGGCGTGAACCTGGGAGGCTGAGCTTGCAGTGAGCCGAGATCGCGCCACTGCACTCCAGCCTGGGCGACAGAGCGAGACTCCGTCTCAAAAAAAAATAAAAATAAAAATCAAAATTGACAAGCTTTAACTAGACTAAGGATAAGAAAAAAATCATAATGAGAAAGGAGACATTATAATTGATAACAGAAATATGAAGGCTTGAAGAGATTACTAAAAACATCTATATACAAACAAACTGAAAAATCTAGAAGTGAATAAATTTCTAGACACATAATGAATTCCCAAGATAGAATGATAAAAAAATAAAAAACCTGAACAGACCAATAACGAGTAATGTAATTAAAGCAGGAATAAAGAGTCTCCTGGCAAAGAAAAACACCAATCACGGTTTTACTGTTAAATTCTACCAAAGATTTTTTAAAAAGCTAATACCAATTTTACTCAAAATATTCCCCATAAAATGAAGAGGAAGGCAGGCTTTGAAACTTGTTCTATGAGGACAGCATGACTCTGGTACAAAACTCAGACCAGGACACAACACGAAAAGAAAAACCACAGGCAAATATCCCTGATGAACAAAGATGCAAAAAATCCTCAACAAAATACTTGAAAATCGCATTTGACAACACAATAAAAGGATCATCTGCCATGATCAAGTGGGATTCATCCCAGGAATATGAGAATGTTTCAATAAACACAAGTAAGTAAGTGTGATACCACATTCAGCACATCAAGAACAAAAGCCATATAATCATTTAAACAGAAGCTGAAAAAAATCAACATTCCTTCATGATAAAAACTTCACATGAGCACAGAAGGCACATATCTCAGTGCAACAAAGGCCATATATGACAAACCCACAGCTAATATCATAATCAATGCGGAAAAGTTAAAAGCTCTTCCTCTAAGATCTGGAACAAGTGTGGTTACTTTTACACCACTTTTATTCATCATAGTACTGGAAGTCCTAGCTAGAGCAATTGGACAGGAGAATGCAATAAAAGGCATACAAATTTGAAAAAAGGAAGTCAAATTGTCTCTGTTTGCAGGCGACATGAACATATATAGAGAGAACCCCAAAGATTCCATAAAAAGCCTACTAGAAATAATAAATTCAGACAAGTTGCAAGATACAATATCAATATATAAAAATGAGTAGCATGCCCATGCACCAATAGCGAAATACCTAAGAAAGAAATCAAGTTATTTCATTACCAAAAAAATCATATCTAGAGATAAACTTAACCCAAAAGGCAAAAGATCCCACAATGAAAACTATAAAACATAGATGAAAGATACTAAAGCAGACTCAAGTAAATGGAAAGATATGCCATGTCCATGCACTAGAAGAATATTGTTAAAATATCCATATCGCCCAATGGGATCTACAGAATCAATGCAATCCATCTTAAACTGAGACATTCTTCATAGAAATAGTAAAAATCATCCTAATATTCACATGGAAATGCAGAATACCTCAGATAGACAAAAGAATCTGGAATAAAAAGAAAAGCTGGAGACATCACACTACCTGATTTCAAAATGTACTACAAATGTATAGTAAGTATGGTACCATCAAAACAGCATGGTACTATCAACAAAAGGGGTAAGGGACAGAGAGAGGAATGAATGAGAGAGACATAGACAAGTGAAGCAAAATAGAGAAATCAGAAATAAATTCATGCATTTATGGTCAACTCATTTTTAACAAAGGCACCAAGAACACACATTCAGGAAGGACAAACTCTTCAATAAACTGTGCTAGGAAAACCCAAAACCCACACGCACAAGAACACATCTAGGCTGTTATCTTACCATATACAAAACTCTACTCAAAAATAAAGATTTAAATGTAGGACATGAAACTATGGAACTACTAGAGAAGAAAACATAAGATAAACGCTTCATGAAATTGGTTAGGACAAGGAATTTTCAAATAGACCTCAAAAGCACAAGCAACAAAAGCAAAGATGTAATTACATTAAACTTAAATGCTTCTGCAAAGCAGAGGAAGCAATGAGAATGAAGAAACCCAGAGAATGGAAGAAAGTATTTGCAAACTAGGCATCAGGCAACGGGTTAATACACAAAACATATAAAGAACTCAAACTACTCAAAAGCAAAATTACAAATACTCTTATTAAAAATATATCTACCCAAAACCTTTGTCCCCCACCATTATTTCCCCACCTTCTTTTCCCGACCGCCTTTGCCCCCCTCCCTGTCGCCACCCTTTTTCTTCCTCCACCTGCTCCCAAACTTTCACCACCATTTTTTCTTTCTCCACCGTCATTTCGCAAAGCCTTCTCTACTCTCCCGCTCACCACCCTTTCCCCATCCATCTACCCAAACACTTCCCCAGTTTTTTCCCACCATCTATTCCCCTGCTCCCTGGCCACCCTTTTTCCCCCTCCTGCTCTCATCACCCTATTTTGCGCCTTCATCTAAGCAAAAATATTTTCCCCCGTCTTTTCCCAAAGCCGCCTCCCCACTGTTGCTGCTCACCACCCTCTTTTCCACCTTCATCTACCCAAAAACTGTTTTCCTCATCGTCTTTTCCCCGCTCCTCCTTGCCACCCTCTTTCCCTCCATCTACCCAAAAACATTTCCCCCCGTCTTTTCACAAAGCCTTCTCCCCACTCCTGCTCACCTCTTTTCCCCCTCCATGTACCCAAAACTTTCCCCACCATCTTTTCAGTCTCCCCCCTTTACCACTCGTACTCTTCTTTCCCCTATCCTGCTTGCCACCCTCTTTTTTGCCCTCCATCTTCCCCAAACTGTTTTTCCGTCTTTTTCCCAACCGTGTATCCCTGGCTCCCTTTCGCCACCCTCTTTCCTCCTCCTCGTCACCCTCTTTCCCCCCTGCATCTATCGAAACACTTTTTACCCACCGTCTTTTCTTTTTCCACCATCTTTCTTTTCTGCCACCGTCTTTTCGAAAATCCTTATCTTCCTCCTGCTGGCTACCCTCTTTTTCCTTCTCCCACTTGGTACCCTCTTTTGCTCCTCTACCCAAAGACTTTTCCCCCACTGTACTTACTGTACTTTCTCCCCACCGTCTTTTCACAAAACCTTCTCTCCCTACTGCTCGCCCCCGTTTTTCCCCATCACCACCCTCTCTTTCCTCCTCCCACTTGCCACCCTCTTTTTCCCCTCCAACTACCCATAAACTTTTAACCCACTGTCTTTCTGCAAAACCTTCCCTCCCTGCTGCTCCCCACCCTGTTTCTCCCCATCTACCCAAAAACTTTTTTTCCCACCATCTTTTCCCCACTGTCTTTTTGCAACGCCTTCTCCTGCTCGCTATTCTCTTTTCCCTTTGTCACTAACCACCCTCTTTACCTCCCTCCATCTATCCCAAAACTATTTTCCTCCTCCTAGCGCTTCAGGCGCCCTGCTATCTCAGTCACTGCCAACCACAGCGAGGCGAGCCGTGCCCCCCTGGCTCCAGCCTCCAGCATATGGCCAGAAACTCCCGAATCCTAACCCTCTAGCTCAGGCACTGAGCAACTCAACAAAACACGGTAACCTGAAAAATCCTGTTCTGTTGTCAGCACCATTTATATACTGCGGTTATGGCCACGGAGTTTCCTGGACTGCATGTTTTGATTGGATGAGAAAAACCCTCCAGGCTTACTCGGATTGGACTTTATTATCATGTTCTGATTGGATGAGAGCAAGTCTTAAGACGACCAATCACAGCATGAAAATAAAGTCCAATCAGAGTAGGCCTAGAGGTTTTTCTCTCATCCAATCAGAACATGTAGTCCAGGAACAGCAGTTGTATAACCTCAGTATATAAAGCATGCAGAGGTGGCGTCAGATCATTTCAGGCTCTTCTGTGTTGGGCGGAGGAGTTACTCTGTGCCCGGCTTAGAGAACTGGAAGGGGCTGCCACATTCCGCTGGCTGGAGGATGGATGGAGCCTGGAGCTCTGGAGCCTGGGACGCTATTTCGCTGCGGTTGGTGGTGGCGACCGAGTAGTAGGAGGGCGGCCAGCAGCAGGAGCTTCTCCTGTGGGGCTAGAGGACTAGGAGGAGGCACGGCCACATGCTGGAGGCTGGAGCCTGTGCAACCGCGGCTCGCCTCGCTGTGGTTGGTGGTGACATCAGAGACTGCAGCTCGGCCACAGCGGTGGAAGTGTGATGGGGTAGGTGAGTTTTCGGGGGCTGCCCTGTACGCCTCTGGGAGCAAGGGTTTGGTGTCCTATTGGGGCTCACTGCTAGAGGCTACCCTGCCTGTGGCAGTGGTCTGGTTGGGGGCACACTCTGGGGTGGCGTTGCTGGTGGTGGGGCAGGTTGGCTGGCTATCTGTGGCTACGCTAGTGTGCCCACGGTGGCAGGGGTGGTGGGGGGAGGCAGGTTGTGTACGCTAACGTGTACTGCTGGTGGCTGGGGAAGGCTTAGGGGAACTATCTTCTGCTGCACTGCCTGCGGCAGGGGGTGGGTTGGGTGGAGTTATCTGGGGCTACAGTGCTAGCAGTGGGGGGTGGTTTAGGGGCATTGTTGGGTGCTGCACTGCCTGGGGCGTTGTTGGGTGCTGACTGGGGGGTGCGCCATCAGGAGCTGAACCGCCCGTGGTGGGGTGGGGGGAGGCAGGTTTGGGACGCTGTCTAGTGCAGGAACACCTGTGGCTGAGTCAGATTGTGGGCACTATCGGGTGATACAGTGCCTGCGGTGTGGGGGGAATGCTTTGGGGGGGGTATTGGGGAAAGGACACCCTATTCAATATATGGTGCTGGGATAATTGGCAAGCCACATGCAGAAGAATGAAACAGTTCTTCAAAAGGTTAAATACAGAATTACCACGTGACTCAGTAAATTGACTCCTATGTATACACCAAAAAGAAATTAAATGCCTACACAAAAAGTAGCATACAAGTATTTATAGCAATAAAAAGTAGGAAACAACAGAAATGTCCATCAATTGAGTACATTAATGAAATGTGGCCTGTTTGTAAAACATAGTATTACTTGGCAATGAAAAAGAAAAAGGTATTAATACATGGTCCAAAAAGGATGAACATTGAAAACATGAGAAGTGAAAGTAGTGAGTCACACATAACTATATATTATTATAATTCTGCTTACATGAAATGTCCAGGATAGGCAAATCCTTCCATAATAGGCAAATCCTTAGGAAGTAGATGGATGGTTGCCTAGGGCTGGGAGCGGTTTAAAGGAAGAGTGGGAAAAATGGGGAAAGATTGCTAATGGGTGCAAGGTTTCTTTTAAGGAGCATAAAAATGTTCTATAATTACATTGTGGTGATTGCTTATCCACCCAGTTAATGCACTAAAAAAATTGAATTTTATACTTTACATGAGTGAATTAAATAATGCATAAATTATATCAATGAACCTATGAAAAAAGTTAAATAAGTGGTATGCAGACACAAAATTTCTTCATTTTATCTTATTTTTAAAATAACACATAAAAAGTTTTTGGGGAACAGGTGGTGTTTGATTATATGAGTAAGTTCTTTAGAGGTGATTCATGAGATTTTGGTGCACCCAACACCTGTGCAGTATACACTCTATATAATTTGTAGTCTTTTATTTCTCACCCCCCCACCTTTTCTCCCAAGTCCCCAAAGTCCGTTGTAGTATCCTAATGCCTTTGCATCCTCATAGCTTAGCTCCCTCTTACTAGTGAGAGCATACGATGTGTGCTTTTCCATTCTTATGTTACTTCACTTAGAATGATAGTCTCTGATTCCATCCAGGTTGCTGTGAATCCCATTATTTTTTTCCTTTTATGGCTGAATAGTATTCCTATATATATATATATATATATATATATATAAATATCACAGTTTCTTAATCTACTTATTGATGGGCACTTGGGCTGGTTACAGATTTTTGCAATTGTGAATTGTGCTGCTATAAACATGCGTGTGCTAGTACCTTTTTTATATAATGACTTCTTTTCCTCTGGGTAGATACCCAGTAATGGAATTGCTGGATTACATGGTAGTTCTACTTTTGTTCTTTAAGAAATCTGCACACTGTTTACCATGGGAATTTCCCACTAGCAGTGTAAAAGTGTTCCCTTTTCACCACATGCCCACCAATATTTATTATTTTTTGATGTTTTGATTATGACCATTCTTGCCAGGAGTGAGGTGGCATAGCTTTTTTTTTTTTTTTTGACAGAGTCTGTTGTCAGGCTGGAGTGCAACCTCCACCCCCTGAATTCAAGTGATTCTCCTGCCTCAGCCTCCTGAGTAGCTGGGAGTAGAGGTGCCCATCACCACGCTAGACTAATTTTTGTATTTTTAGTAGAAATGGGTTTTCACCATGTTGGCCAAGATGGTTTTGATATCTTGGCCTCGGGATCCACCCATCCCGGCCTCCCAAAGTGCTGGGGTTTCAGGCGTGAGCTGTGAGCCACCGCACACGGCCCAGCATTGTGGTTTCAATTAACATATCTCTGATCATTAGTGATGTTGAGCATTTTTTCATATGTTTTTTGGCCATTTTTTATATCTTCTTTTGAGAATTGTCTGTTCAAGTCCTTATTTGAATGGATTGGGTTTATTTTATTTTTTATTTTTGTTAATTTGTCTGAGTTCCTTGTAGATTCTGGATATTAGTCCTTTGTAAGATGTATAGATGGTGAAGATATTCTCTCATTCTGTGGGTTGTCTGTTTACTCTGCTAATTGTTTTTTTTTTTTGCTGTGCAGAAACTTTTTGTTTTAATTAAGTCTCATCTGTTGATCTTCATTTTGTTGTTGTCACACTTGCTTTAGGGCTCTTGGTCATGAAGTCTTTGCCTAAGCCAATGTCTAGAAGGGTTTTTCCAATGTTCTATAATTGTTATGGTTTGAGGTCTCAGGTTTAAGTTGATTTTTTTTTAAGGTAAAATATGAGGATCCAGTTTTATTTTTCTACATGTGGCTTACCAATTATCCTAGCAACATACGTTGAATAGGGTGTCCTTTCCCCACTTTATGTTTTTGTTTGCTTTGTCAAAGGCAAGTTGGCTGTAAGTATTTGGGATTATTTCTGGGTTTTCTATTCTGTTCCATTGGTCTATGTGCCTACGTTTATACCAGTACTATGCTGTTTTGCTGACTTGTACAGATTCAAGTCAGATAATGTAGTGACTCCAAATTTGTTCTTTCTGCTTAGTCTTGCTTTGGCTATGTGGGCTCTTTTTTGGTTCCATATGAATTTTCGAATTCTTTTCTAGTTCTGTGAAGAATGATGGTGATATTTTGATGGAAATTGCTTTGAATTTGTAAGCTGCTTTTGGCGTTATGGTCATTTTTACAATATTGATTTTACCCATCCATGAGCATGAGAGGTGTTTCCATTTGTGTCATCTGTGATTTCTTTCAGCAGTGTTTTGTAGTTTTCCTTGTAGAGGTCTTTTACTTCCTTGTTAGGTGTATTCCTAAGTGTTGTATTTTATTTTTTGCAGGTATTGTAAAGGGGGTTGAATTCTTGATCTGATTCTCAGCTTGCACATTGTTGGTGTATAGCAGCTCTATTGATTTGGGTACATTAATTTTGTATCCTGAATTTTTGCTGAAATTATTTACCAGTTTTAGGAGCTTTTTGGAGGAGTCTTTAGGATGTTCTAGGTATACAATCATATCATCAGCAAACAGCGACAATTTGACTTCCTCTTTACCTGTCTGGATGCCCTTTCTTTCTTTCTCTTATTCGATTGCTCTGGCTGGACCTGTCAGTGCTGTGTTGAATAGAAGTGGTGAGAGTGGGCATCCTTGTATTTATTGTTCCAGTTCTCAGAGGAAATGCTTCTAACTTTTCCCCATTTAGCATTATGTTGGCTGTGGGTTTGTCACAGATGGTTTTTTTTACCTGAAGGTATGTCCCTTCTATGCATTTTTTGTTGAGGGTTTTAATTATAAGTGGATGCTGGATTTTGTCAAATGCCTTTTCTGTGTCTATTGAGATGATTATGTGACTTTGCTTTTAATTCTGTTTATGTGATGTATCACATTTCTTGACTTGCCTATGTTAACCCAGAAAAGCTCGTGTGTTCTCAAGAGCTACAGGGTGCCATGGCAGCTTTGGGATAACTTGAGGCTGCATCCTGGGGAAGAAACACCTCTTGTGTCCTGGCTGACTGCTGAGGACAGAGCTTCGGTGTGGCCTCTCTGCGGCCCGGCTTCTTTGGGGTGTTTTTCCTTCATGGTGAGTACAGAAGCTTTCGTTTTCTGGCATGTTCTCTGTATTCCTGCTAGGTTCTCCTTTTCTTTCTTGCTATCTTACCATTAATTTTACAGTAGTACTCATTTCTCAAGGGCTTTTGAGGTTGGAAAGTGTAGGAGGCTTTAGGACTGTTTCCGAGGGAGACTCCCCATGTAGTTGGAGAGAGGAAGGACCTGGCTGTGGGAGGAAGGGGAACCCTGGTGCAGGTGGGGTGTTGGGGCCAGGCCCCAGTTGGGCTGCCTTGCATCCAAGCCTCAGGTGTAAGGAAAGGATCCAACAACTTCCAGGGTTTGCTGATTTTTTTATTTTTATTTTTATTTTTTTTTGGAGATACGGTCTGGGCCTATTGCCTGGGCTGGAGTGCAGTGCGGATCTCAGCTCACTGTAACCTCCATTTTCTGGGATCAAGGGATTCTCCAACCACAGCCTCCGCAGTAGCTAGGTGTGTGTCACCATGCCCAGCTATTTTTAAAAAATATTTTTGGTAGAGATGGGGTTTTGTCATGTTGCCCAGGCTCGTCTCAAACTCCTGAGCTCAAAGCAGTCCTCCTGCCTCGGCTTCCCAAAGTGCTGGGATTTATAGGCATGAACTACTGAGCCTGGTCTGCTGAATTTTTAAATCTGTGTCCCAGCCATCAGGACATAGGGGTCACTTTTCTCCATTCCCTGCAGCGCCTGACTAATTCTGTCCCACTAGTCATGGCCACCTGACCGGGGGAAAGGAGCTTGCTTGTGGTTTAATGTCCTCTTTGCAGAAATGTCTATTCAGGGTCCCTGCTCAGTTTTGGGTGGATCCTTGGTTTTTTTGTTGCTACTTAGTACTGTTAATGTGTTGCATATTTGCCATAACAACCCCTTAGCTGATACGTGATTCCTCAAAACATTCTCCCAGCCTTTCTCTTTGGGTTCATTGTTTCCTTTCCCTTGCAAACATTTTGCACTTTGATGTAGCCATGCATGTTTTTTTATGGCCAGGCATAACGGCTCATGCCTGTAATCCGAGCACTTTGGAAGGCCGACGTGGGTAGATCACTTGAGCCAAAGATTTTGAGACCAGCCTAGGCAACATGGCAAAACTTCATCTCTAAAAAATACAAAAAAATTAGCCAGGCATGGCGGTGTGTGCCTGTAGTTCCAGCTATTCAGGAGGCAGAAGTGGGAGGATCACTTGTGCCAGGGAGGTCAAGACTGCAGTGAGCCATGATCATGCCACTGCACTCCAGCATGAGTGACAGAGTCCCTGTAGTTATCACTTCTATGATTCCCTCAAATTTTATAACAGTGTTTTTTGAGACAGTATCTCACTCTCTTACCCAGACTGGAGCAGAGCGGCATATCAGGGATTGTGAGTCCTCCAGCTTAGTTTCCATTTCTCAGGATTCCTTAACAATTCAGGGCCATTCGTGTTTTCATGTGAACATTAACATTGTGTATTCATATTTCTTAAATTTCTGTGCATAATACAGGGTATGCTGGGACTGTTTTTCCTCTGGGACATTTTGATGCATGTATTTTTTAGTAATCAAATCAGGGTGCTTGGCATATCTGTTCTGTCATGCAGGTATTATTTTTTTTTTTCTTTTTTTTTTGAGACGGAGTCTCGCTGTCACCTAGGCTGGAGTGCAGTGGCTCCATCTCGGCTTACTGCAGGCTCTGCCCCCCGGGGTTCACGCCATTCTCCCGCCTCAGCCTCCCGCATAGCTGGGACTACAGGCGCCCGCCACCGCACCTGGCTAATTTTTTGTATTTTTTTAGTAGAGACGGGGTTTCACCATGTTAGGCAGGATGGTCTTGATCTCCTGACCTCTTGATCCACCCACCTCGGCCTCCCAAAGTGCTGGGATTACAGGCGTGAGCCACCGCGCCCAGCCTTGTTTTTCTTTTGTGAGAACATTTGAATTGCTCCTTTCTAGGTTTTTTGGAAAATACAGTATTTTGTTAACCAGACTCACCGAGCTCTGGTATAGTGCACAAGAATGTATTCGTCCCAACCAACTGCAACTTCGTTTCCATAACCAATCTTCCCATCCCCTTTTTCCCCCATCTTCTCAAAAACCTCTACTGTACCTTCCCTTATTAAAGGCAAAGTTTTTTGGATTCCATATAAGTGAGATGAATCTGTGCTTGTCTTTCTGTGCCTGGCTTATTTTATCTACCATATTTTCCAGGTTCCCCATATGGCTCCAAATGAAAATTACACTATTTTGTTATGGATGAAGAGTACTGCATTGTGCAGATATACTTAAGTTCTTGCAAACTTTGCCACTGAGGGCTAAAATGCTGGGTCTCTAAGTAAACTTTAAAGGCAATCTAGGCCAAAAAGTCTGTAACTCTCAGGTAAGTCCTGGTCCTGCACTGGGCCTAGAGACAGTGGACTGGTGGGGCATGTGTCATACTGAGAAACCAGTTGGGGTGGCTGAAGGAATGCTGGCATTACCCCTCCCTTAACCCTAGGCTACACAGCTTGCACCTTCAAAAGAGACCCATTCCTTCCACTTGAGAGGAAAGGAAAAAATGGGGAGGACATTGTCTTGCATCTTGGATACCAGCTCAACTACAGCAGGAGAGAGCACTGGTCAGAGTTATGAGACCCCCTCACTTCCAGGCCCTAACTCTCAGATGACATTTCTAGACACACCCTGGGTGAGAATGGAATGCGCTGCCTTGAAGGGAAAGACCAATTGTGGCAGGATTTGTCACTTGCTAACTGAAGAGCCCTTAGGCCCCAAATAACCAGCAGTGATACTCGGGTACTGTGTTGAGGGCCTTGGTTGAGATGCTGAGACTTACTGGCTTCAGACACCAACAGGGCCACAGGGGTTCGAGCACCAAGCTGACTCCTTGGGTTCCTAATTCCAGGATTTGACTCTTGGATGACATTCCTCGACCTGTCCTGAGTCAGAGGGAAACCCATTGCCCTGCAGGGCAAGTCCCAGGCCAGGCAGCATTGAGCACAATCTGACTTAAGTGCCCTGAGGCCTTAAGGGAACACTGGCATTAGTCTGGCAGTAGTCTCTGTGGCCTATGGTGACAGTGGCTATGGAGTGAGGCCCCTTTGGAAAGGGGATAGAAGAGTGGGAAGGACCACATCTTGTGGTTTGAGTGCCAGCACAGTCGCAGTACATTAGAATATCAGGTAAACTTCTGCTGTCCCTGACTAGACCCACCCAGGGCCTGGGGGGGGAAACTCGCCACTCTGAAGGGAAGGACACAGGCCTGGCTGGCTTTGCCACATGCTCATTATAGAGCCCCAGGGCCTTGAACAAACATAGGCAGTACCCAAGGAGTGGTTAGAGTGGGCCTTGGGCAAGACCCAGTGCTATGCTGGCTTCTGGTCTGAGTCAGCACAGTTACCATGGTGGTGGTCACAGGGCGCTTGTGTCACTCCACCCTCAGCTTTAAGTGGCAAAGAGAGACACTCCATTTGTTTGGGAGAAAGTAAGGTAAGAGAACAAGCATCTCTGCCTGGTAACCCAGAGAATTCTCTTCGATATTGTCCAAGACCATTAAGGCAGTACCTCTGAGAGTCTGCAGGAAATACAGTGTTAGTGGGCTTAGGGTGCCCCCTAAAGCAGATACAGCTTATATCACAGACCAAAGTCCTTTTGAATATCTGGAAAGCCTTCCCAAGCCCAGACAGTGAAGATTACAATAAATAACTCTTTAATCCCCAGACACCGAAGAACAGCTACTAGCATCAACACCATCCAAGAAAGCATCACCTCACGAAACAAAATAAGGCACCCGAGACCAATCCTGGAGAAACAGACGTGAACTTTCGGACAGAGAATTCAACATAGCTGTGACGAAGAAACTCAAAGAAACTCAAGGTAACACAGAGAAGGAATTCAGAATCCTATCAGATAAATTTGACAAAGAGATTGAGATAATTAGAAGCAGAAATTCTGGAGTTGAATTGTGTGATCCACCTGCGTTGGTCTCCCAAATAACAGGCATGAGCCACCGCGCCTGGCTCCAATTACACTCTTTTAGTTACTTTGAAATGTACAATTATTATTGAATATATTCGCCCTGTTGTGCTGTCAAATAATAGGTCTTATTCATTCTTTCTAGCTATTTTTTGTACTACTTAGCCATTCTCAGCTCCCTCCCATCCCCCACTACCCTTCCCAGCCTCTGGTAACCATCCTTCTACTCCCTATCTCCATGAGTTCAATTGTTTTGATTTTTAGGTAACGCAAATAAGTGAGAACATGTGATGTTTGTCTTTCTGTGCCTGGTTTATTTCACTTAACATAATGATTTCCACTTCATGTTGCAAACGACTGAATCCCATTCATTTTTATGGTTGAATAGTACTCCACTGTGTATCTGTAATTATTTAAACTCTTTGTTAAACGTATCTGATAGGAATTCCTTCTCTGTGTTATCTCAAATTTATTAGCAGTATGGGCTTGTTCATATCCGTCTTTCTTGGGAAGGATTTCCAAGTATTCGAAAGGACTTGGGTGTTGTGATCTAGGCTGTATCTGGGGACCCCAAGCCTGGTAATGATGTGTTTCTTGCAGACTCATAGAGGTAGCAGCTTGGTGGCCTTGGATAAGATCTGGAAGAATTTTCTAGATTACCAGGCAGAGACTTGTTTTCTTTCCTTACTTCCTCCCAAACAAACAGTCTCTCTCTCTCTGCTGGGCTGTGTGGAGCTGGGGATGGGACGATAAAAGTACCCCTGTGGCTACCACCACTGGAACTGACCTAAAGTACTCCTGTAGCCACCATCACTGGGACAGACCTGGGGTACCCCTGTAGCCACCACCACTGGGTCAGACTTGAAGCCAGCAGGGTACTGAGTCTTGCCCAAGGCCTGTTGCAGCCATTACCTGGCTACCACCTATGTTTGCTACAGCTCTACAATCAGCAGGTAGCAAAACCATCCAGGCTTGTGTCCTTCCCTTCAGTGCAGTGAGCTCCCCACATCCTCAGGCAGGTCTAGAGATGCTGTCTGGGAGCAAAGACTGGAATCAACAACCTTAGAAATTTACCTGGTGTTCTATTCTACTGTAGCTGAGCTGCCACTCAAACCATGAGACACAGTTCTTCCCACTCTTCCTTCCCCTTTCCATAGGTAGGAGAGCCTCACCCCATGGCCATCACCACCGTAGGCCCAAGCAGAATACTGCCAGGCTACTACTGCCTGCGTTCACTTAATGCTCTAGGGCTCTTCAGTCAGCTTGTGGTGAATGCTGTCAGGTCTGGAACCCACCCTTCAGGGCAGTGGGCTCCCTCTGGCCCAGGGCAGGTCCAGAAATGCTGTCCAAGAGCCAAGGCCTTCTTGAATCAGTGATCCCAAAAGTGTGCTTGGTGCTCTACCCATTGTGGCTGAGCTCATAGCTAAGGTGTAAGACAAAGTCCCCTTTACTTTTCCCTCTGCCTTGCTCAAGCAGAAGGCCGCCTCTGCCTTCCTCACCATAGCCACCACAGCTGTTAATGTGCTAGGTCTCACCTGAAACCACATGTCAGAGTCTTATGTTTTCTTTTAAGTAGCACCTCCTATCTGCTCTTGGAACACATCAATTGTATCTTCATCCACCATTTGTGTTTGTGTTGTTGGTTGCCTGTCAAATTGGAATCTGATCTGTCTCATTGACAGTGTCATTCACAATAGGCTTTCACTAGTTTGCTAAGTGGTGTATGACTCTTAATCCTAAACTGTGCCAGATAACTGTCCTGCCTGATACCTTCAAATTAATGTGGTTATTGTTCTTTTTATTGACTCCTTGGTCAACAAAAAGTCCTTGGGGATTTTGTTGACTATGGCAATCACTGGAGTCTCTCCAGCTGCTGCTATACAAAAGAGGTACTAGGTCCAAGTTGGAAGAGTGTACCTCCTCCTTTTACGTTTCTACGTATTATTCCATTTTATGAAGTACCTTATTTAATGAATTAAAGATATTTAGTGTTTTTCAATACTGTTATAAAAATGAGTATCTTAATACTTACACCTTTGCCTGCTTTTCTGATTACTTCCTTAGAATAACTGTGTAAAAGTAGATTTGCTATTTAGAGGTATACACGTGACAGCTCTTGACATATATTTCCCCCTAAAAACATGTCTCCTTCTGCCTACAACCAATACCAGACATAATTCAGTCTTTGTCAAATAAAAAGTATCTGATTTAGTTTACATTTTCAAAGAATACCAGTGTTAGACCTGTTTTAATATTGATAATTCATAATTATTTTTTGTGTGTGAATTGCCTGCATCTGTCTCCAAATGATTTTCATTTTATTATTGGTTTATAAGAGCATTCTACATATTAAAGAGAGCAAATCTTTGTCATATACATTGTGAATAGTTTTACCCAGTTTTCTGGTTATCTCAGTATTATTTAGGATATATTTTGCAGTGAGGAAATTTTAAGTTTTTGTGTAGTAAAAGCTGGGTTTCTTCTTTCTCTGTCAGATTTAGAAATACTTCACTGACCTCAAAACCATAAAGATATATTTATAATCTTTATTTCCATTGATTATATTTATAGCTTTTATATTTTTAATGTTTGGAATATTTTGGCATATGGGAAAGGTAGGGCTCAAATTTTATTTCTTGAAAGGTTAACCAATTTTCCCAATATCATTTATTGAATAATCCATCTTATTGCTCTTTTAAAATGCCATTGTCATATATTAAATTTCCATGTATATGTATGTATGTTCATTTTCTGCTCATTGTTTTGTTTCACTGAACTATTTGATTATTTCTGTGACTATTTCATCACTACATTATTTTATAATCCTTGGCTTTAGTATATTTCTATATATGGTAGGGAAGATATTCTGTTATACCGAGTAATTGGCCACAGCATTCATCCTAAGTTTCTTTGGTACGAAGAGCAAGCTCAATGCAGTATGGCACTTTAATCACACTGTTCTTCCAATTTACCTTCTTCCAACTTTTGTTACTGGGTGATTTTCTCTGAACTGGGTGGTTTTCTGGAATTCTAATGGAAGAAATCTATATATAGTTGTTTCTGAGAGAGCTCTTCCTTTTCCTGTGTTGAGTGATAAGCTGTGTCTTAGTCAGCTTGGGCTGCTATAACAAGATACTATAGACTGGATGGTTTGAACTACAGACATTTATTTTTCACAGTTCTCAAGGATGAGAAATCCAAAATTCAGGTGCTGGCAGATTTGGTTGTTGGTGAGGACACACTTCCTGGATTGTGCAGATGGCTGCTACACTGCTGTGTGCTCATGTGACCTCCTCTTTGTGCTCAGGGGGAGAGAGCTCTGTTTTTTTTTTTTTCTTTTTATAAGGATATTAGTCCCAGGAGGGATTATGAGGGCTCAATACCTCATCTAAACCTAAGTACCTCCCAAAGATCTTACCTCCTAATATCATCACATTTTGGGGGTTAGGGCATCTGCATATGAATTTGGATGGTCGTACACAGACTTACAGTCTGTAACAAGCTGTTTACTACTGTTTGGGTTTCCTTGAATCCATTCCCATCTTTTGATCTGTAGGGGGTATATTTCTGTATTCCTTTTATTTCAATTGTTGCTTCAGATTTTCAAAAACCAAAAATCTAATAATTTCTTTGGATATTTTTCTGTGAACTTGGAAGGCTAAAGTTAAAATACAGGCTGAGTTTGCCATCTTGAAAACAAAAACCCTGGTTTTTTGGATTATGTACTAGCATTATGAGCTTCAAAAAATGACCTAAGGCCGGGCGTGGTGGCTCACACCTGTAATCCCAGCACTTAAGGAGGCCAAGGTGGGCAGATTACAAGGTTAGGAGATGGAGACCATCCTGGCTAACACGGTGAAACCCCGTCTCTACTAAAAATACAAAAAATTAGCCGGACGAGGTGGCGGGCGCCTGTATTCCCAGCTACTCAGGAGGCTGAGGCAGGAGAATGGCATGAACCCGGGGGGTGGAGCCTGCAGTGAGCCGAGATCACGCCACTGCACTCCAGCCTGGGCGACAGAGCGAGACTCCATCTCAAAAAAAAAAAAAAAAAAAAAACCTAAAATGAATTTAAAAAAGGAATTTAAAATTATTCTAGTGTTGTTTAAGTCTATATACTTTCTATGCATATTGATTGCCTTTATTCATCCTGAGACAACGAAATACCAAGTATTATTTCATTCAGTATAGTATATGTCTTTCCTCTGAATAATTTTAAAATATTAACACATAAAAGTGGCAGTTAAGGAATTATGATATACTACAAACATGAAAAAATGCTCAACATCACTGATCATCAGAGAAATGCAAATTAAAACCACAAGGATATACCATCTCACACCTGACAGAATGGTGATTATTAAAAAGTCAGGAAACAACAGATGCTGGAGAGGATGTGGAGAAATAGGAATGCTTTTACACTGTTGGTGAGAGTGTAAATTAGTTCAACCATTGTGGAAGACAGTACAGCAATTCCTCAAGGATCTAGAACCAGAAATACCATTTGACCCAGCAATCCCATTATTGGGTATAAACCCAAAGGATTATAAGTCATTCTATTATAAAGACACACGCACATGTATGTTTATTGCAGCACTATTTACAATAGCAAAGACATAAAACCAACCCAAATGCCCATCAATGATAGACTGGATAAAGAAAATATGGTACATATACACCATAAAATACTATGCAGCCATGAAAAGGAATGAGATTGTCTTTTGCAGGAACACGGATGAAGCTGGAAGCCATCACCCTCAGCAAACTAACACAGAAACAGAAAACCAAACACCGCATGTTCTCACTCATAAGTAGGAGTTGAACATTGAGAACACATGGACATAGAGAGGGGAACAACACACACTAGGGCCTGTTGGGGGGTTGGGGGTTGAGAGGAGAGAACTTCAGCCTCCCAAATTGTTGGGATTGCAGGTGTGAGCCACTGCGCCTGGCCAGAATACTTGGGTCTTGATGATGAAAGTAGAATGGGCCAGATGCAGTGGCTGACGCCTGTAATCCCAACACTTTGGGAGGCCAAGACAAGTGGATCACTTGAGGTCAGGGGTTTGAGACCAGCCTGGCCAACATGGTGAAACCCTGCCTCTACTGGCAGATCGCTTGAGCACAGAAGTCTGAGATCAGCTTAGGCAACATGGCGAAACCCTGTCTCTATGAAAAATGGAAAAAATTAGCTGGGCATGGTGGTGTGTGCCTATAGTTCCAGCTATACTCAGGAGGCTGAGGTGGGAGAATTACCTGAGCCTGGGAAGTTGAGGCTGCAATTAGCCACAGCATTCATCCTAAGTTTCTTTGGTACGAAGAGCAAGCTCAATGCAGTATGGCACTTTAATCACACTGTTCTTCCAATTTACCTTCTTCCAACTTTTGTTACTGGGTGATTTTCTCTGAACTGGGTGGTTTTCTGGAATTCTAATGGAAGAAATCTATATATAGTTGTTTCTGAGAGAGCTCTTCCTTTTCCTGTGTTGAGTGATAAGCTGTGTCTTAGTCAGCTTGGGCTGCTATAACAAGATACTATAGACTGGATGGTTTGAACTACAGACATTTATTTTTCACAGTTCTCAAGGATGAGAAATCCAAAATTCAGGTGCTGGCAGATTTGGTTGTTGGTGAGGACACACTTCCTGGATTGTGCAGATGGCTGCTACACTGCTGTGTGCTCATGTGACCTCCTCTTTGTGCTCAGGGGGAGAGAGCTCTGTTTTTTTTCTTTTTATAAGGATATTAGTCCCAGGAGGGATTATGAGGGCTCAATACCTCATCTAAACCTAAGTACCTCCCAAAGATCTTACCTCCTAATATCATCACATTTTGGGGGTTAGGGCATCTGCATATGAATTTGGATGGTCGTACACAGACTTACAGTCTGTAACAAGCTGTTTACTACTGTTTGGGTTTCCTTGAATCCATTCCCATCTTTTGATCTGTAGGGGGTATATTTCTGTATTCCTTTTATTTCAATTGTTGCTTCAGATTTTCAAAAACCAAAAATCTAATAATTTCTTTGGATATTTTTCTGTGAACTTGGAAGGCTAAAGTTAAAATACAGGCTGAGTTTGCCATCTTGAAAACAAAAACCCTGGTTTTTTGGATTATGTACTAGCATTATGAGCTTCAAAAAATGACCTAAGGCCGGGCGTGGTGGCTCACACCTGTAATCCCAGCACTTAAGGAGGCCAAGGTGGGCAGATTACAAGGTTAGGAGATGGAGACCATCCTGGCTAACACGGTGAAACCCCGTCTCTACTAAAAATACAAAAAATTAGCCGGACGAGGTGGCGGGCGCCTGTATTCCCAGCTACTCAGGAGGCTGAGGCAGGAGAATGGCATGAACCCGGGGGGTGGAGCCTGCAGTGAGCCGAGATCACGCCACTGCACTCCAGCCTGGGCGACAGAGCGAGACTCCATCTCAAAAAAAAAAAAAAAAAAAAAAACCTAAAATGAATTTAAAAAAGGAATTTAAAATTATTCTAGTGTTGTTTAAGTCTATATACTTTCTATGCATATTGATTGCCTTTATTCATCCTGAGACAACGAAATACCAAGTATTATTTCATTCAGTATAGTATATGTCTTTCCTCTGAATAATTTTAAAATATTAACACATAAAAGTGGCAGTTAAGGAATTATGATATACTACAAACATGAAAAAATGCTCAACATCACTGATCATCAGAGAAATGCAAATTAAAACCACAAGGATATACCATCTCACACCTGACAGAATGGTGATTATTAAAAAGTCAGGAAACAACAGATGCTGGAGAGGATGTGGAGAAATAGGAATGCTTTTACACTGTTGGTGAGAGTGTAAATTAGTTCAACCATTGTGGAAGACAGTACAGCAATTCCTCAAGGATCTAGAACCAGAAATACCATTTGACCCAGCAATCCCATTATTGGGTATAAACCCAAAGGATTATAAGTCATTCTATTATAAAGACACACGCACATGTATGTTTATTGCAGCACTATTTACAATAGCAAAGACATAAAACCAACCCAAATGCCCATCAATGATAGACTGGATAAAGAAAATATGGTACATATACACCATAAAATACTATGCAGCCATGAAAAGGAATGAGATTGTCTTTTGCAGGAACACGGATGAAGCTGGAAGCCATCACCCTCAGCAAACTAACACAGAAACAGAAAACCAAACACCGCATGTTCTCACTCATAAGTAGGAGTTGAACATTGAGAACACATGGACATAGAGAGGGGAACAACACACACTAGGGCCTGTTGGGGGGTTGGGGGTTGAGAGGAGAGAACTTCAGCCTCCCAAATTGTTGGGATTGCAGGTGTGAGCCACTGCGCCTGGCCAGAATACTTGGGTCTTGATGATGAAAGTAGAATGGGCCAGATGCAGTGGCTGACGCCTGTAATCCCAACACTTTGGGAGGCCAAGACAAGTGGATCACTTGAGGTCAGGGGTTTGAGACCAGCCTGGCCAACATGGTGAAACCCTGCCTCTACTGGCAGATCGCTTGAGCACAGAAGTCTGAGATCAGCTTAGGCAACATGGCGAAACCCTGTCTCTATGAAAAATGGAAAAAATTAGCTGGGCATGGTGGTGTGTGCCTATAGTTCCAGCTATACTCAGGAGGCTGAGGTGGGAGAATTACCTGAGCCTGGGAAGTTGAGGCTGCAATTAGCCATGACTGCAGCAGTGCACTCCATACTGGACAAGACCCTGGAGAAGAATACGGAGAGCAAGACTGTCTCAAAAAAAAAAAAAGATTCTAAGCAAAACTTGAGCAAATCACATCCAGCATTCTATCATGACTAAGTGGTGTTTATCCTAGGAATGCAAGATTGGTTTTACACTTGAAGACGAATCGCTGCAATTCATTATATTAAGCTAAAAAAGAGAAACCATATGTTCATCTCAGTAAATGCATAGAAAGCATTTGACATCACCTAACACACCTGTTCCTGGTGAAAATTCTCAGCAAACTAGGAATAGAGGGGAAACTTCAACCTGACAATGGACGTCTACAGAAATCATACAGCTTTATACTTAATTGTGAAAGACTAAATTCTTCCCCCCACCAAGATCAGAAAATTACATAATTATAATGCAACAAGTACAACTGGCACAGACAGATTTCGAAGTAAAGACTGCTCTGATTATGGTAAGCATACAATTTGTCTAGTGGGAAAAAATGCTTTGTAGTCTGGTATACAAGAAGGTAGACTCAAAAGTTCAGCAGTTTGGCTAGTTATACAGTGGAACTGAATCAATAGTCAAAAGGCACGGCAGTTGATATGTAGTCCATTAAGAAAGCTGATCAGTACTCAGTTACCTTTGTAAAGTTTTAGGATGCGGCAGGTTAGCTAGATAAAAACTGGAAAAACTATCATCAAGCTGTTCTGAAATTCAGAAAATCCAAATGAGTATTGCCCTCCAAATTGACAAGATTTGGAGTATTTAAATGAGGAGCTTCAGTTTTTTAGGAGGCACAGTGGAGAATTGATATTTGGTATACATTATCTGGAAGAGTATTTTAATCATGCATTTCTGGCTTAGTAAATAAAAATGATTGCAAAGATCAAGGCTATGGTTCTCTACTTAATTTCATTTATTTATTTTTAGCAAAGAAAGAAAAGTTTGCATTCCATTTTCCAGTATCAACTGGGATTAGTTTTTGTATCTTATATGCCTCTGAGATTTTCTCCTCTTGGTTTTGTCAGACATTTGGTAATATAACATTTTATTAAATTTGCTAATGTATTATTCTAGGTTTAACTAATCCTGTTCACCAGAACTTTTAAGATTATCTGTTAATTGTTTCATATATGCACCTTTCATGGGTTTTCAATCAACGTACACCATTTTTCATGATTTATAGTTTACTTCAAATATTTTAAAACTGCTGACATTTGTCCCTTTTTCTTTTTGTATGTAGATAATATTATAGTTGGGTTAATGGATAAATATTCCCATAATATAATAAACTTCACTTCTAGAGTGTTGACTGAGTTAATCCTGTTATCTATGTTCATGAAGTTTGTAGTTTGAAATCTGGTTTGTAATTTGTATTCCTTCTGATATTCAAATAATGATTTTTCTTTTGTTCATTCCTTCATTTCAGAAAAAATGAAAGTGGACAAAATATCTCTTGGTAGCATTAACGGGGAGCATTTTTAGAGAGAACTTAGTACATAAGGCTGCTCTGCACGATGATGCTGATCTTGTTTATCATTGTATTAAAAAGGTGGAAATGTTAAATCAGCCAAGTTATGCTGGTAAGTTAGGACTACCACCCACAGTTATCTGAAGAGTGGTTTGTAGTTTGAGCTGAATCACTCTTAGGAAAGTATAGCAAGTGAGCCTAAGGTAAGTTCCAAACAGAAGCCTGTCAGGCCATTTTCCTGTTTAAGTAGCTCATCATCATTATCTCTCAGGGAAGAGGGCAGGGTGAGAAGACTGGGTGGCAGGAGAAGAGCATTATGTGTCTCCTTCAAAGATTATGCCAGGTGGGTTATGTGCAGTGTCATCCAGAAGGTACATGGGGCTGGATTTGCATGGTCATTGTTACTGTGAGACTCAGCCTTGAATGAAGGAGAAATGATGTCAAACACTGGAAGAAGCTGGTGGTGCACTGAGCTGTAGAGGAAAATTCATGATGAAATGGTAGATGTACAGCAGGAGCAGTGGCCAGGGAAATGGAAATAATACGGTATGAAGCACAGAGGTTGGGACAGGGAGCTCAGAAAGAGCAGTATTTCTGCAAGCCTGGGTCACTGGTACAATCTTCCCTGTGGGTAGAATGTGATGTGTTCTCTTGTAGAACGTTGATTCCTTAAAGGTACTTAAGTACTTAATACACTGAACAATACTGGGACAGCCCAAGTGGTGCTTTTTGGTGTCTATAGTTTTCCTGTTGTTTCTAAACTTGCTCAGTTTAGAAACAGTGCAAAGAATCTTGTGCACAGAGATAGCACTGTAAAATCCATGGACGAGCAGGTGATTTCAAGTGCACCTCCAGTACTTTAGCTTAGCAAGGCCCGGGTTTACACTATAATCAGGATTTTAACAGGATATTGTTTTAAATGTCATACCCAGGTCATACCAGGCCACCCTTAAGCTTGGATCCTTATTTGTCAGCCACATCACTTACTCTGTTGATTTCAAGAGATATGTGGTTCTTTCTGTTGGTATTCTTTGTTTGCCCGTAGAGTTCAAGAGTAGCCCTACATGCTCCAATTTTGACTTTATGGATTTCCCAAGCATCTCTTAACATGTTTCCTTTTATTAGCCTTTTTTTTTTCTGTGCCAGTGTTAACATTCTCAAGGGACATAGAAAGGGAAAGGGACATAGGAAAACGGCTGATTTCTGTGTTTATTTTGTATCCTGCAACTTTATTCTTGCAGTTTTTTATGGAGTCTTTAGGGCTTTCTATATATTTTAAGACCACGCACGTCATCCACAAACAGCAACAATTTGACTTCCTTCTTTCCCGTTTGGACACCTTTTATTGTTTTCTTTTGCCTAATTGCTCTTGCTAGGACTTCCAGGACAATACTAACTAAAAGTGGTGAGAGTGGCCATTCTTGTCTTTTTCCAGATCTTAAAGGAAAAACTTTCAACTTTTCCCTGTTTCACATGAAGTTTAGCTATGGGTAAAAATAAAGCCCATATATGGGATTTATTGTGTTCGTGTACATACTTTCTGTACCTAATTTGTTGAGAATTTTTATCATGAAGGGATGTTGAATTCTGTCAAGTGCTTTTTCTGCATCTTTTGAAATGATCATGTGGTTTTTGTCTTTCTTTCTGTTAATGTGTTATATCACATTTCTCAGTTTATGCATATTAAATCACTCTTGTATCCTTAGGATGAATCCCATTTAATCATAGTGAATAATCTTTTTAATGTACTGTTGAATTCAGTTTGCTGGTATTTTGTTGAAGATTTTGCCCCTGTGTTCATCAGGGATATTAGGCACCTCCCCCACCTGCCCCATCATTGAATTTGGATCACTCACACTTGTATCTTGTTTTCTCTGGAAATTTTCTTCAGTAACTTTAACATAGGATACTGGATTTTCCTTGGAAGCCATATGTTTACTTTTATATTTCCCTTATCTTTCTGTCATTCTGGGCTCAAGGATAAAAAACAGTATTTCGTTGTGGTTATTTCCTCGTTTCTATAGTAGACATTTTAGTCTTTTTTTTTTTTTTTTTTTTTTTTTGAGATCGAGTCTCACTCTTGTCACCCAGGCTGGAGTGCAATGGCGCCATCTTGGCTCACTGCAACCTTCCCATCCCAGGTTCAAGAGATTCTCGTGCCTCAGCTTCCCAAATAGCTGAGATCATAGGTGCCAGCCACCACGACTGGCTAGTTTTTGTATTCTTAGTAGAGATGGGGGTTTCACCATGTTGGCCAGGCTGGCCTTGAACTCCTGACCTCAGGTGACCTGCCTTCCTCGGCCTCCCAAAGTGCTGGGATTACAGGCATGAGCCATCATGCCTGGTCCATTTTCACCTTCTTTATGAAACTAATTTTTATTGTAGTTTGGGCAAAATAAGGAAAGGAAGTTTTCTGGGAGGAAAATCGTCATCTGCGTTCCAAAGTTAATGACTTTTCAGTTTCTGATACTTAATTTTTCATCCCATCTAAATGGGACCTGTGATAGATACTCAAGGTAACCAATGTACATATTGGTAAGCAAATTTTCACTGGTTCACAGGTCCCAGAACCCAAACAGCAATGAATTCATACCTTCCATAAGAAACTTTATTTGGGGGAAATCTTTTTTATATATACATTTTAAAAGTAGGTAGCTTTTAAATATTCAAAAACTTCAAATGACCTATTTATTTATCCATATACCTAATATCTAGATTTTATGTATTTATTTTATCAGATGCCAATCCATCTTGAAATCTCTGTCCATCCATAAATCTGTCTTTATTTTGATGCATTTCAAAGAAATTACAGACATCAGTGTGTTTTATCACTAAGCATCTCAGCATGACTATTATTAGAGTTCAATAGTGTGTGTGTGTCTGTACGTGTGTGTTTTCTGATATTAACATTTTTATATAGTGAACTACAAATCCTAAATGTGCCATTTAGTGAATTTAGACAGATACACTATCCCAGAAAGTTCCCTCATTCCTCTTCCCATTCATTCATCACTCTCAAGATACCACTACTATTCTGCTATTTTTCATTGTATATTAGTTTTGCTTGTTTCAATATTTCAGCATATTTCACCATTAAACATGATTTTAACTATAGGTTTTTGTAGATGCTCTTTATCAGACTGAGGAGTCTATTCTTAATTTTTAAAGTTTCTTTTTAATTGAGTAGATGCTAGTTTTTCTCATGTACTTTTGCTACATCTATTGATATGGCCATATAATTTTTGTCTTATTTAACTACTGTGGTGAATTAGGTTGATTGATTTTCAAATGTTAAACCAACCTTGCATTCTTAGAATAAATGGTGTGTGGTCCTGATGTATCATTCTTTTTATATATTGCTGGATTTGATTTGCTATAATAAGGATTTTTTCATCTATGTTCATGAGTAACATTGGCCTGTAATTTTTTTGGGGGGATGATTCTTTTGTCTGTAATTTTTTTCGGGGGGATAATGCTTTTGCCTGGACCATTTTAATCAAGATTTGCTAATATTTTGTTAAGGATTTTTAAAAATCTATCTTTATACATTTATAACTATCAATTTATAATATTTTTGTAATGCCTTTGGTATCAGGATTATGCAGGCCTAATAAGTCTTATCCTATTTTCTGAATGAGTTTGTTTAACATTGAGGTTTCTGGTTTTTTTTCTTAAATGTTTGACAGAGTTAGGAGTGAAACCATCTGGGCCTGTAGTTTTTTTTGTGGGAGAGTTTTGATGATAACTTCAGTAATAGGTATAGGCTATTCAGATTTTGTTTCATCTTGTCAGTTTTGGCAAATTGTGCTTTCTTAGTTGAATTAATCAATTTTATTAATTTTTTTCAAGAATCAATTTATGGCTTTTTTAGTTTTGTTATTTGTTTTATATTATTGATTTCTGCTCTTTTTCTGCCTTCTACTTATTTTGATTTTCTTTGTTATTTTAGCTTTAATAAGGTAGAAAATGAGGTAGTGATTTTGTACCCTTTTCCCTAATATAAGCATTTAAAGCTTTAATTTACCTCTAAGAACTACTGTAGTTGCATCTTACAGATTTTGATATGTTTTATTTTCATTATCATTCAGTTTGAAATATTTTTAATTTCTCATATGCTTTCTTCTTTGATCCAGTGATTATATGAGAAGTTGTTTAATTTCTAAATGTTGGGGATTCTCTAGATACCTTTCTGTTATTGATTTCTAATTTGACTAAAAAGGACTTAAAGGATACATTTTATATGATTTAGATCCTTTTACATTTATTGAGAATTGATTATTGCATAGAATATGATCTCTTTTGTTGAGTATCCCATGTACACTTGAATGTTTATCCTTTTGTTGGATGTAATGTTTTATAAATTTCAGCTAGGTAAAGTTGTTGATAATGTTGTTCAACTCTTCTGTGTCTTTATTGATTTTATGTCTCATTGATCTAAAATCCTCATAACTGTGATTGTGGAACTGTTTCTTTCTTTGATTCTGGCAGTTTTTGCTCCTTATATTTTGAAGCTCTGTTATTAGATACATAAACAGTTATGATTGTCATATCTTTGATAAATTCTTTCATCATCATGAAATGTCTGTCTTTATTGCTTGGTAATATACTTTATCTTGAACTCTACTATATATAATATGAATATAGACATCTAGCCTTCTTAATGTTTTCTGCTTATTTACTATATCTTTTTCTATCCTTTTATTTTCAACCTTTGTCTTTATATTTAAAGCATGTTTCTTAAGATCGGAACAGTAAACACTGGGGACTACTTATGGGAGGAGGAAGGGAGTGGGGCATGGGTTGAAAAACTACCTATTGGGTACTGTGCACACTACCTGGGTGTTGGGATCATTTGTACACCAAACCTCAGTGACATACAATTTACCCATTTAAAAAATCTGCACATGTACAATCTTAGCTTGGAAGAAAAGTTGGAACAAAAACTATGTTTCTTGTAAACAGCAGTTTTGCTTTTTTATTCATTCTGACAATCTTACCTTTTAATTGAAAATTAGTGTGATTAGTCAATTTACACTTAACTTAAATGGTTGGATTTAGGTCTGCCATTTTACTAGTTGTTTTCTGTTTGCTTAATGTGTTCTTTGTTTTTCTTTGTCTTTGCAGTGTTTTTTTCATGGTTACTCTAGAGATTAAGTGTACACCTCTAATGTTTCACAGTCATCTTAGAGTTAATATTATAACACTTCATATGAAATGAGGACATTGAATACATATAGTCCCTTTATTCCCCATATCCATTATGCTATAGCTGTCATATACATCATATCTACAGACATTATAAATGTTACAACTTTTGCTTTAAACCAGCCATATTCATTTTAAGGAAATTTATAGGGAAAAAACTTTATTAACGATATATTTACCGTTTTGGAATCTCTTCATTTCTTCCTCAAAACTTTGTAATGAATACCATAGGAGAAACTCCTTCCATAACATTGTATGGCAGTGGTTCTCAACTGGAGTGATTTTGCTCCCACCCAAGGGGACTTTTGGCAGTTTCTGGAAACATGTTTAGTTGTTACAACTAGGACAGGAGTTTCTGCTATCATCTGGTGGGTTGAGGCCAGGGATGCTGGTAAACATTCTGTGATACTCATAACAACTAGAAAACATAAGCTGAGATTGGGAAACCCTGTTTTATTGTCAATGTTCTGAGAATAGCTAGTGAAATTCTCTTTTGACATGCAACTGTAAAGTTTTCTTACATGTGTCATATGATGTGTTGGAATTTAATGAATATCTATAACTTACACCATTGTCTTTGGCCAACAAAGAAAAAGAACATTTGCCTGTATGACTGGTTTTCTTGGAGCAGTTTGTAGTTTGTTAAACTACTATAAATAGCTTTTTGTAAAGAAGGAGAAAAAATGAATATATACTTTTGAACGGAGTGATAGGTATCCAACCAGCTGGATACTTTAATGGAAGTACCTTGAACTAGAAATAAAGCTTTTCTCCCCTCATCTCTGTAGAAAAGCAGCCTGCAACCAGCATTCTCTTGGAGTTGATAATGACTCCTGCACAGCCTATTTATTTGGAAAGGTCAGGATTACTTTCAAGTATTTTGTTTCTTTTCATATTTTTGCACAACAGAGTTGGGGGGTAGGAGTTTGATTTGTCATTCAGGTTTATTGAACCTACCAAATAATATAGTGTGCTTTCAGTTGATACTATCTTGACTCATATAATCAAAATATTTTTAAAGAAACAACTTAGAATCAGAGTTGTTTTTTAAGGGCAGCACCAACATTATTAAGATGCCAAATATAAACAAATGCCACATCTTTTTTGTATGATAGGTTGGACAGAACTTCATGAAGCTAGTTTAGGAGGATTTTATCAGACTGCAAGTGAACTATTAAAAGGTGGAGCAGATGTAAATATCAAAGGAATGTACCAGATTACTCCCCTACATGATGCTGTGATGAACGGACATTTTAAGGTACTGTGATGCTTTTATTTGCAGAATAAATAATGTAGTTTGCAAACATTAAATATCTCTGGGACCACACAATAGAAAAACATACAGGAATTTTAGCTTAATTTCATTCTGCTAATGAATACTTAGAATTTATAATGAAATTTTACTGTGTGGTGGGTTTCTTCTGTGTAATACAATAGGTGTCATTTTACATGTTAGTTTTAATAACCATACAGAGCTTTTTGGTTACATGGTATTTTTTTCAACTTGTTCTCCTTTAAAACTCCTTTAATATGTGCTTTATAGGGTTTAGAAGAATGTTTCCTTGTTATAGAGTGTTACACAGTGACGTCCGGTCCTGATAGGAGGTTTACGCTTTATGGAGTCTGGTGTCACTTTCATAATTGGACTAAGACAGGAGAATGTTTCTGATCAGTTCAGCTTAATGATCAGCCAGGATATATCAGCAGAGCTGTACTGCAGATTAAAATATCAGACTACTATAATTGCATACCAGTTGGTTAATAGTAAATGCAATAAATGGAAACATTAAGATTATGAATTATAGTATACATGGTTTATCTCAGAAACCATATTCATTAGCTTCCTACATGTTTTTCTGGTCCCAGAACAACATTGCAGGGCTGAGGCACTTGCCGAAGATGTCTTCTTATTTATTTCAGGTATTGGAAGTTGCCTCTGGGTTTAAAAACTTCTAGGATGGGAAAGGGGTTTAACCTCTGGGATCAGGAAGATTCATTCTGCCTATTTTCAGAAGAAATGCCTAACACAGGCAGAAGTGGAGAAGGTTGCTGGGAGCCATGGGAATAGACAGCGCGTATTCCTTCGTAGTGTGGAACAGTACTGCAGAGGGGTTTAGGCAGTTTTTTTGTTGTTTGTTTTTCGTTGTTTGATAATGTATTTCATGGTGATGGGTGGTCATTTTTGCATATAGTTTAGAGGACTAAGAGGAGAAAATTCTGCTCAGGATCCAGTTTAATGGCCAGAAGAATGCGGTTTGGACATGTGACAGTGTGAATCCCTTCTCTGTCAGCAGAAAAACCTCATGCCAAAGCACTTCTTCTGTCTAACCCCATAGACCATTTGCTCCCTCACTTCCCAGGGCTGACCTACTGATCAAGAGTCTTTTTTTTTCCTTTGAGTAATTAGTCCTGAGCATTTTAATTTTTCTTCTTTTCTCTGCTATTTGTTCCTTTGCCCCACTTCAAACTTGGCTCCAATCCATTTCTGCCTCATAGTCTAGCATTGGCTCTCTCCTATTTGGTCTTTGCATATGTTCAATAATCTCTGGTTCCTTCATTGATGTTAAAGGAACCAAAGACACAGGCCTCTATTCCCAGAATCAAGTTTCCCCACTTACTGCATTCCCTCTTACCATCCTCCAGTCTCCCTGGGGTTCCTATGCTCCTGGCACCATGGCATATCCTGACTGGTGGTGAGAGAAAAAGAGAATGACAAGGCAGGAGTGGAAGTCTAGAGGACACTCATGAAAATTAAAAGCTGAAACCAGTACGTGGTGTGATGTGAGGCAAAGATAATGAGAGAAATGGCTTGGGCCCTGAGTATTGGATTGCTCAAATGCCTTTCGTGTCACAGGAGTAAAGATGTCAAATAGGGAAGCCTTGGCAACCTGATGCTTGTCCAACTACCTGGAGAGTGGGAGCTTCTCTAAGCATTCTGGAGAGCTGAAGGAACTAGAATATATTATCTTACAGGTCTTAATTGTTGTATTGGAGAGACACCAAAATATAATATCCTATTTTCTAAAAGTGAAAAAGCAGTAAAAAAAAAATCCACGTCCTATGATTCCATTAATTTGAAATATCCATAATAGGCAAATCTATAGACAGAGATTAGAGATGGGAGGTAGAGTGTAGGGAATGGTGAGTGACAACTAATGGTTAAAGGGTGTCTTTTAGGGGGAATGAAAATGTTCCAAAATTAGATTGTGGTGTTGTACAACCCTCTTAATGTACTAAAAAACAATGAATTACATTCTTTAAATAGGTAGATTGGCATGTGAATTACTTCTTAATAAAACTGTTGAATACATTTTTAACAGAGTGGAAAAGTTGAAATTTGAGAATTACAAATGATCAGCTCAGGGTTGTCCCTTAGAAAATGTGCAATAAGTTATTAAATATATGGTTGGAAGACATAGGCAAGAATATAGTGATCTTTGGGAATCATAGGCATCACTAAGAACAAGTCATGCCAGAATAACCTTTATTTCTCTTTCGTTAGGTTTACTTTGTTAGTAGGTGAAGGCAATGGCATTGAAATAAGCTATCAAAACTTTAACAAAGTTTTATTCGAAGTATCCTGTAATCTGTGAGTGTATGGGATGTTGAATTGAAGGGTTTTGTTGGCATTGATACTGGGATTCACATATACTGAAAAAATAGGCCTCAGACATGGTGATTATTCATTTCATGTGTGTCTACAGTGAACTCTTTTGAGACAGGAGTCTCTCCGCCCTGTCACCCAGGCTGGAGTGTAGTGGCATGATCTCGGTTCACTGTCACCTCTGTCTCCTGGGCTCAAGTGATTCTCGTGCTTCAGCCTCTTGAGTAGCTGGGATTACAGGCGTGTATCACCACACCTGGCTAACTTTTTGTATTTTTAGTAGAGATGGGGTTTCACCAGCTTGACCAAACTGAACTCGAACTTCTGGCCTCAAGTGATCCCCCCGCCCCAGCCTCCCAAAGTGCTGGGATTACAGGCATGAGCCACCACGCCTGGCCTCGCAGTAAACTCTCTTGTGAAGATTGATTATACATTCTATCATGCAGTGGAACTCTGGACTGTTTGGCTAGAACATGGACTGATTTTGTTACTGGAATATTTTAAAGAAATCCCATACATCATACTATTTTCCCCATAAATACTTGAGCCTACACCTCTAACAGATAAGGAAAAATTTTTCATACATCATTTCATAGGAGATATACCTAATGCTAAATGACGAGTTAATGGGTGCAGCACACCAACATGACACATGTATACATATGTAACAAAACCTGCACGTTGTGCACATGTACCCTAAAACTTAAAGTATAATAATAATGAAATAAAATTTAAATTTCTTTATACCATTTAATATCTAGTCTATATTCAAATGTCTGAGGTTATCTAAAAAATGTGTTTTTATAGAAAGTTTTAATTTGAATTAGAATACATTAAGCTTCATACATCACATATATTTATGTCTCTTAAATATGTTTTAATCTACAATACTCCTTTCTCTATTTTATATAGGAAGGGTTTTATGTCTCCTATTTGTTGAAGAAAGTGGCTTATTTGTCCTATAAAATTTCCCAAATTCTGGATTTGGCTCCTTTTACCTTTGTGGGTATTGTTTAGCTTATTTCTTCACATATTTTCTGTAAAGTGTTCTGTTTTAATGGAAAATCTACTTAGAGACCACAGTCTGGGTGCTAGTTATGTTCATTGCTATTGGATGTTATTGCTTTTAGGTATTTTCAGTGAAGTAGATCCTTTTAGAAAGGAAAAAAACTTATGAGTTCATACTGATATTTTCATTTCAGGCTTTATTCGATAGATTTATGCTTAACTTTGGTTTTCTACCTACTTATATGTCTTTTTTAAAGCTAAACATTTGTTTCTTATACAATAACTGAATTACTTATTTCTTTATCATCTAATATACTTGCAATATTACTGTTAACAATGCCAGTATTACTATTAACAATGAAATGACTAATGTTTATTTCGGTAGTTCTTTTTCTTAGAGTATTTCCATTAGGGACGAAGAGTCAGAATACTGTCTTTTGAAGTACAAGTTAAATATTCTTTATTTGAAATGCTTGGGACTAGCAGTGTTTAGAATTTTAGATTTTGGAATATTTGTACTACCCTATGGGTATGATGCAGACCTTGTGGACACTTTCAGTAATATATTTATACCACAGAGCAGAATAAGCAAAAAAACCTACAGTGAGTAATGCACATAGGTCTTGGCCCCATGTGAGGCATCATGGACAACCTGCTCTTGGTGTGCCTGGTCTGAATATTTGCTATTTTATTAACCTTTGTGGATGTGCTTGCACAAGGGAATCTGGGCATGTTCAGAAAAGCTGAACTGCAGCTGAAGGGAGCTAAGAGGGTCTTTTTCCCTTGGGGTGACTGGATAAATTGTATGTTGTGTGCCAGTGTTTTGACTGCAATCATCACATGAAATCAGGTGTGAAAGTTTGCACCCATGGCATCATGTCAACGCTCAAAAAATTTTGGATTTCTGATTTTTGGATTAGGGATGTTCAACCTGTACTTGTAAGAATTTTATTCTCTATCCTACTGACTTTTCTTACGTAAGAAAGTCAGCTAATTCTAGAGGGAGGAAAGCACTAGATTCAACAGTATGATCAAAAGTGAAAATCCATGGGCAAGCTTTAAGTAGAAGGATATTTCTTTAAGGGGCTTAGTGTTTAAGCTAAATAAGTGAAGATTGTGATGCTAGCCACTTACTGAAATTTCTCTTCTTGTTCCAGTTAAGAACCCATGATGGCTTTAAAATATGTCTACAAATTTTACATTCCTGTCTCCAAAGGTAGAACCTGATTTCCCTCTTCAAGAGTGCAGGCTGGAGTTTTAGTGGCTTGCTTTTAACAAATGGTATATGGCAGAAATGACAGTGTATGACTTCTAAGGCTAGGTTAAAAAGTATTGTAGCTTCCTCCTTGTTCTCGATCTTAATTCATTAACCCTAGGGGAACCCAGGTGTCATTTTTTTTTTTTTTTTTTTGAGATGGAGTCTTTCTCTGTCCCCCAGGCTGGAGTGCAGTGGCGCGATCTCGGCTCACTGCAAGCTCCACCTCCTGGGTTCACGCCATTCTCCTGCCTCAGCCTCCCGAGTAGCTGGGACTACAGGCGCCCGCCAACATGTCCGGCTAGTTTTTTGTATTTTTAGTAGAGACGGGGTTTCACCATGTTAGCCAGGATGGTCTCGATCTCCTGACCTTGTGATCCGCCCACCTTGGCCTCCCAAAGTGCTGGGATTACAGGCTTGAGCCACCGCACCCGGACCCCAGGTGTCATATTATGAGGACACTCTAGCGCAGCTCTGTGGAGGGGTCCATGTGGCAATGAACATGGCTCCTGCCTATAGCTATGTGAGTGAGCCACCTTAGAATCAGATCTTCCAGCTCCAGTCAAACTTTTAGTTGACTGTGTTTCCAGTCAACATCTTGACTACAACCTCATGAGAGACCCTTAGACAGAACCACTCACCTATGCCATTCTGAAATTCCTGACTCACAGAAACTGTGAGATTATAAATGTTTATTTTTATTTTAAGCTTTGGGGTAATTCGTTAGGTAGCAACAGATAACTAATACAGAATCTAAATGTAGGCTTAAAATAGGTTGGATGGATATTCAATGAAAATCATTTATTACTCTTTGGTGAGGAGAGAGCTTTCTAAAGGTAGAGAGTGTATAAGCAGGCTTCAGAATTCCAAGTGTTGGGCTACAGAGGAAATTGGTAAGTGTAGAAAGTTGGCGAACAGACTGCCAAACTATTAGTTACTGCCAAAGTAATGTATTCACTCCGTTGGGATCACCAACTGGATTTCCAGAAGCATGAGGCTCTAGCGTCTGCCTTTTCCCTTCCTCCGTACCTTTTTCTCAGGCTCCTTAATCCTGAATTTGACACAAAACCTCCAGAGATAAACACCACAGCTCTTGTAGCAGCCTCCTTATAAAACTACTTTTCCTGAAAGAAATCAATGCATTCTGTATTTTCTTTGCTGAACAAAATGTGAATATGCAGGCATAAATTCGTTGTTTTTCTTGTACATGGCTAGTATATGGCTTGTATATGAATTATAGATTTAATTGTATCTATCATTGCTTTCAATTTCCCTAGCATTAAATTCTCAATGTAAAGTAGTTTGAAAGGCAGAATTTTTAGGTTGCTGTGTCTTAATAATTTTTATGGGATTTGGCTCATATTGTCCCTGTGATATGGCATTTTTCTCTGCTAGACATTGTATAGCTTTTCCAATTAAGATTGTGTCCTTTGTTGTGAATCAGTGTCTTATGCTTTCAGAATTGTAATTTTTTGTACCCATTTTCATGCTATGGACCATTTGATCATAAAGGTTTAAAGTGCAAATATTCCAAAATCCAAAAATTTCAAAATCCTAAACACTGCTAGTCCCAAGGATTTCAAATTTTTTTGTACCCACTTGCATGCTATGGACCATTTGATCATAAAGGTTTAAAGGGCAAATACTCCAAAATCCAAAAATTTCAAAGTCCTAAACACTGCTAGTCCCAAGCATTTCAGATAAAGAATATTCAACTTGTAATTCAAAAGACAGTATTCTGACTCTTCATCCCTAATGGAATATACTCTAAGAATGGAATATACTCTAAGAAAAAGAACTGCCAAGATAAACATCATTAGTCGTTTCATTGTTAATAGTAATATTGGCATTGCTAATAGTAATATTGTAAGTATATTAGATGATAAATAATTCAATTACTGTATTAAAAACAAATGTTTAGCTAAATATTTAGTACTAATAAAATTATTCATCAAATTGTCATCTTCATACCATTCTTCAAATGGCATATTGTTTGTTCTAGATATCTCCTGGCGCAGTGGCTCATGCCTGTAATCCCAGCACTTTGAGAGGCCGAGGAGGGTGGATCACCTGAGGTCAGGAGTTCAAGACCAGCCTGTCCAATATGGTGAAACCTCGTCATTACTAAAAATAATTAGTTGGGCACGGTGGCACATGCCTGTAGTCTCAGCTAGGCTGAGACAGGAGAGTTGCTTGAACCCAGGAGAAGGAGGTTGTAGTGAGCTGATTGCTCCACTGCACTCCAGCTTGTGCAATAGGGCAAGACTCAGTCTTAGAAATAAATAAATAAAATAAAAAGATACAATGTTAGGTTCTTAATTTGATATCTTTCTAAATGTTTAATGTGGGTGTTTAGTGCTGCAAACTTTCCCTTTAACACTTTTTTTTTTAACAGTTTCTCAGTGATTTAGGTATGTTATATCTTTTTTCTATTAGTTTCACATAATTCCTTGATTCCAGCGTTAATTTTATTCTTTACCCAAAAGTCATCCAGTGGCTGCTTATTTAATTTTTTTATTAAGTTGTATGGTTTTGAGAGATCTTCTTGGTATTGATAACTATTTTTATTGCACTGCAGTCCGATAGATAGTGTGGTTGGTACGATTTTGATTCTTTAGAATATGTTGTGAGTTGCCTTATGGCCAAGTGTGTGGTGGTCAATTGTAGAGTATGTTTCAGGTGCAGATGAGAAGAATGTATATTTTGGTTTTGTACAAAATATATGTAATTATTATATAATTATTTAATTCCATAAATGGCTTTTTATGCCTAAAATAAGTGATGTACTTTTATGGGTTAGTCGGAGATACACTAACACATTTGAAAAATAGGCAAAGGACATGGTAATTTGCAGAAAATTTATGCTACAATACTCTTTAATTTTAACACCAGTCGGTGGAGTATGATACTAAGATACCCTGTTTCAAGGTTTCTGGAAAAGTCACATGGTAACATTTGCTAGGATATTATGAACCTTATTAGAAAGCAAATTTTAGTAGATTTTGAGTATTTGGAGTATTGACTCTCAATAGTTGTTTTTCTTGACTCTCAGTCTTCTTTGAGAAAATCATTGAAGATGTACATAAATATTTTCTTCCCAGGTTATTACAGTAGTGTTATTTTTAGGAGGGAAAATTGGAATCACTGACCTTTGAAATAATGTAAAAACTAAAGGAATGATGATGTATCCATAAAATGGAATACTATCTACTCTATAACGTTTTTAAAGAATATTGATTCTCATAGAAATATACTTCGTGAAATTCAGTAAGTAATCACCTAAATGTGATTCTGGCTATGTGTAGATGGGGGAATACTTCTGGAGGAGGGAATTATGTACTGAGTGCTGTAATGTGGGTTTCAGTCCCTTCTTTCAGTACTGATGGCACTAATTTCCCCAGCTGCTGTGAGTGTTCGAGTCACCTTGTCCACCTTTTCCCTGGGGAGGGCCACACTGGCTTCTGAGCTCTTGGTGCAGCTGTATCCCTGTTCAGCACTTTGCCTGTTCGGCCGTGCCTGCCTCCCACCTCCTGGGTGCTGTTATTGACAGTGCTCCCCAGCAAGCCTGTGTGAAATCTCAGTCTCTTTCTTGGAGAATCTGACCTATAATAGATTACAAGGGATTTCTGCATTTTTTCTTATAAATTTTGTGTTGTCTTTTGTTTAAAGCAAAAATCTATTTAAGAAGAGTAGTAACTTTAAAAAATGGTGTTGGAATTTTTTTTTTTGGAAACAGACTCTTGCACTGTCGCCCAGGCTGGAGTGCATTGGCACCATCTTGACTCACTGCAACCTCTGCCTCCCAGGTTCAAGCGATTCTCCTGCCTCAGCCTCCCAAGTAGCTGGGATTACAGGCGTGAGTCACCACACCCGGCCTTTTATTTATTTGTTTATTTATTATTATTATTTGCATTTTTAGTAGAGATAGGGTTTCACTATGTTAGCCAGCCTGGTCTCAAACTCCTGACCTCATGATCCGCCCACCTCCACCTCCCAAAGTGCTGGAACTACAGGCGTGAGGCACTGTGCCCAGCCTTGTGTTACCTTTTTTTAATTCACCTAGCAGAAATGGTGCTGTTAAATGTCTGCCTTTAACATATTTGCTGTTCTTATTGTAGTTTAAAGAACTGGCCAAGTTTAAGGCCAAAGTGGCCTGCATCACAGAGTATAAAGCAGATCTCTTTGCCTTCAGAACTGAAGGACAGAGGACACAATTTTTGCAGTAACAGGATTTTCAAACACATTTTGTAAAATATTGTAAGCACTGTTTTTTATCATTTTTATTTCATTGATTTTAAACCTAAATAGTTATAGATAAGACTAGTCATATTTTCTTCTAAAGCAGAATGAGGTTTAAACTACAATTTTTTTTTTTTTTTTTTTGAGATGGAGTCTCATTCTGTTGTCTAGGCTGGAGTGCAGTGGCGAGGTCTCGGCTCACTGCAACCTCTGCTTCCTGAGTTCAAGCAAATCCCCTGCCTCAGCCTCCTGAGTAGCTGGGATTACAGGCACGTGGCACCATGCCCAGGTAATTTTTTTTTTTGTATTTTTAGTAGAGATGGGGTTTCACCACGTTGGTCAAGCTGGTATTGAACTCCTGACTTCAGATGATCCATTCACCTCGGCTTCCCAAAGTGCTAGGATTACAGATGTGAGCCACTGTGCATGGCTTTCTCAAATGATTTTCTGAAATGTTTATGAAGACATTTCAAAATGCTCAAAAGGAATCACCGAAGTGGTAATATGTCGGGGTAGATACTGAAGAGTTAAGAAAAATGGCAAGTGTTGATTGTACGGAGCTCCTTGCTTGGCTTCACTTTGGATTAATGAGACACATTAGAGATAAGGTAACGGAGAGAAATTTTGAATAAATGAAAAGTTCTTACTCAGATAAGGAGTTCTAGATAAAGATGTTGAACTGAAAACAAGAAAGGAGTTTGTTTAAGCATGATCCAGAATTAAACAGTTCTCAACTCGCTCAGTGGAATCATCTTATCTGAATCTTCAGTGGGTTTTGTAATCCTCATTTAGAGCAGTGAGCTTATTTGACATTGGAACACAGTATTACAATTTACTATAGGGTGTTAATACTTATGGCCTTTCACAGGATGACAATTTTCAAATCTATGTGTAACCTGACACTATTGATAGGTTTCATGTTAACTGAGTGAAACACTGAAAGGGAACAAAAAAAGGCAGGGTGTCTATAGGCAGAGAATACATGAAGGCATAACTCATTTTTTTGAAGCCTGCAGATACTGCAGTTTTTACAAATTGAAGATTTGTGGCAATCTTGTGTCAAGCAAGTCTGTTGTGCCATTTTTTCAACAGCATGTGTTCTCTTTGGTTCTCTGTGTCACATTTGGTTACTCTTAGAATATTTCAAACTTTTTCATGATTGTTGTATGTGCTGTGGTGACCTGCGATCAGTGAGCTTTGATGTTACTGCTGTAATTGTTTTGGACTCCATGAACGCACCCGTATAAGATGGCAAACCTCATTGGGAAATGCTGTGTGCTCTCACTGATCCACCAATCAGGTGGTTTCCCATCGCTTCCTCTCCTAAGGCCTCTATAGTCTCTGAGACACAATATTGAAATGAGGCCAGTTAATAATCCTACAGTGGCCTCTAAGTGTTCATGTAAAAGAGGGAGTTGCAGCCTGCTCACTTTAAATCAAAAGTTAAAAATGATGAAGCTTAGTGAGGAAGACATGTTGGCAGCTGAAAGCTAGGCCAAACAGTTTGCCAGGTGGTGAATGCACAGGGAAAGTTATCAAAGTAAATGAGAAGTGCTGCTCCACTGAACCCACAAATGATAAAAAAGTAAAACAGCCTTATTGCTGATACGGGGAAACTTTGAGTAGTCTGGATAGAAGATCAAACTGTCCACAACATTCCTGTAAGTCAAAGCTTAATCCACAACAAGGCCCTAACTCTCTTCAATTCTGTGATGGCTGAGAGGAGGTAAGCTGCAAAAGAAAAGTTGAAAGCTAGCAGAGGTTGGCTAATGAGGTTTAAAGAAAGACACAGTGTGTATAATACAAAAGTGCAAGGTGAAGCAAGTGCTTGATGTAAGAACTGCGAGTTCTTCAGAAGATCTCGCTGAGATAATTCATGAAGATGGCTACATTCAAAAACAGATTTTTAATGTAGACAAAACAGTCATATTGGAAAATGCCATCTAGGACTTTGCTAGCTAGAGAGAATTCCATTACTGGCTTCAAAGCTTCAAAGGACAGGCTGAGACTCTTGTTAGGGGCTAATGCAGCTCGTGACTTTAATTGAATCCAGTGCTCATTTACCATTCCAAAAATTCTAGGGCCCTTAAGAGCTATGCTAAATCTGCTCTGCATGTGCTCTTATCAATGGAACAGTAAAGCCTGGATCACAGCACATCTCTTTATAGCTTCTTTCTCTTATACATTTCTTTATAGTTCACTTTATATTTCTCTTATACATCTCTTTATAGTTCACTGAATATTTTAAGCCTACTTTTGAGACTGACTGCCCAGAAAAAAAAGTTCCCTTCAAAATATTACTGCTCATTAACACTGCACCCAGTCACTCTGAGAGCCCTGATGGAGGTGTACAAGGAGATGAATGTTGTTTTCATGCCTGCTAATGCAACATCCATTCTGCAGCCCACGGATCTAGGAGTAATTTCAAGTCTTATGATTATTATTTTTTTCTTTTTTGAGAAGGTCATCTCACTGTTGCTCAGGCTTGAGTGTAATGGTACAATCACAGCTCATTGCAGCCTCAGTCTTCTCAGGCTCAGGTGATCCTCCCACTTCAGCCTGCTGAATAGCTAGGACCACAGGTGGTGCACCAGCATGCCCAGCTAACTTTTGTGGGTTATTTTATAGAGATGTTTTGTTTCCATGTTGCCTAGGCTGATTTCAAAGTTCTGGGCTCAAGCAATCTGCCCACCTCGGCCTTCTTCAGTGCTTGGGATTACAGGTGTGAGCCACTGCACTCAGCCTTCAAGTTTTATTCTTTAAGAAATATATTTTGTAGGCCAGGCACAGTGTCTTATGACCTGTAATCCCAGCAATTTGGGAGGCTGAGGCAGGCAGATCACGAGGTCAGGAGATTGAGACCAGCCTGGTAAACATGGTGAAACCCCATCTCTACTAAAAACACAAAAATTAGCTGGGCATGGTGGGGTGTGCCTGTAATCCCAGCTACTTGGGTGTCTGAGGCAGGAGAATCTCTGGAACCAGGGAGTGGAGTCAGAGGTTCCAGTGAGCTGAGATAACACCACTGCACTCCAGCCTGGCAACAGAGCAAGACTCCATCTCAAAAAAAGAAAGAAATATATTTTGTGAGGCCATAGCTGCCAGAGATAGTGATTCCTCTGATGGATCTGGGCAAAGTAAATTAAAAACCTTCTGGAAAAGATTTACTGTTCTAGGTGCCATTAACATTTGTGATTAATGGGAAGAGAACAAAATATTTACAGGACTGTGGAAGAAGTTGATTCCATGTCTCATAGGTGACTTTAAGGGGTTCAAGATTTTAGTGGAGGAACGAACTGCAGATGTAGTGGAAATAAATAGCAAGTGAACTGGAATTAGAAGTGGAGCCTGCTGGCTGGGCACAGTGGCTCTAATTCCTATTCCGAGTAGTATTTTTAGTTTCTTAAACTATCCTCGCCACTGTATGCCTACAATCCCAGCACTTTGAGAGGTCAAGGTGGGTGGCTCACCTGAGGTTGGGAGTTTGATACCAGCCTGACCAACATGGAGAAAGCCTATCTCTACTAAAAATAACAAAATTACCTGGGCATGGTGGTGCATGCCTGTAATCCCAGCTACTTGTGAGGCTGGGGCAGGAGAATCGCTTGAACCCAGGGGGCGGAGGTTGTGGTGAGCCGAGATCCTGTCATTGCACTCCAGCCTGGGCAACAACAGTGAAACTCTGTCTCAAAAAAAAAAAAAAAAAAAAGGAAGTGGAGCCTGCAGATGGGACTGAACTGCTGAAATTTCATGATCAAACATGAACAGATAAGGAGTTGCTTCTTACAATGAGCAAAGAAAGGGGTCTCTGAAATGGAATCTACTCCTGGTGAAGATGTCATGAATATTGTTGAAATGACAAAAGATTTAGAATATTCCATAAATTTACTTCATAAAGCAATGGCAGGCTTTCAGAGGATTGACTCTGGCTTGGAAAGCAGTTCCACTGTGTGTAAAATGCTATCCAATGGCATCATACCTCCCAGAGATCTTCTGTGAAAGAAAGATTCAACAGAACTTTTAAATGCATTGGGAAACGAAGACATTTGTGTAACTTCACTTTATACTTCCATGATTGTGGTGGTGGTCTGGAATTGAACCTACAGTATCTCCCACAGATGTCTGGATGCCACTAAGGTTTAAACTTAAATTTCTGTTGTCAGGTTAGATTCAGTTCATCATAAATTGAGCAGATTACTAGTGAATTAAAAATTTTGCTAATTCACTAATTCCTATTCCAAGTAGTATTTCTAATTTCTTGAAGAAACTGTCCTCGCCACTGTATCCCTCCCCTCACCGCCTGTGTTATAATCTTCCAAGGTTTATGGTAGTAACCTATTTTTTAAGTTTTGCCAATATTATAATTTTGAGAAATGTTAAGTCCTTGATTGTATGTTTCTTTTTTTATTTTTTATTATTATACTTTAGGTTTTAGGCTACATGTGCACAATGTGCAGGTTTGTTACATATGTATACATGTGCCACGTTGGTGTGCTGCACCAATTAACTCGTCATTTAGCATTAGGTATATCTCCTAATGCCGTCCCTCCCCCCTCCCCGCAACCCACAACAGTCCCCGGAGTGTGTTGTTCCCCTTCCTGTGTCCATGAGTTCTCATTGTTCAATTCCCACCTATGAGTGAGAACATGTGGTGTTTGGTTTTTTGTCCTTGTGATAGTTTACTGAGAATGATGATTTGCAGTTTCATCCATGTCCCTACAAAGGACATGAACTCACCATTTTTTATGGCTGCATAGTATTCCATGGTGTATATGTGCCACATTTTCTTAATCCAGTCTATCGTCGTTGGACATTTGGGTTGGTTCCAAGTCTTTGCTATTGTGAATAATGCCGCAATAAACATATGTGTGCATGTGTCTTTATAGCAGCATGATTTATAGTCCTTTGGGTATATACCCAGTAATGGGATTGCTGGGTCAAATGGTATTTCTAGTTCTAGAGCCCTGAGGAGTCGCCACACTGACTTCCACAATGGTTGAACTAGTTTACGGTCCCACCAACAGTGTAAAAGTGTTCCTATTTCTCCACATCCTCTCCAGCACCTGTTGTTTCCTGACTTTTTAATGATGGCCATTCTAACTGGTGTGAGATGGTATCTCACTGTGGTTTTGATTTGCATTTCTCTGATGGCCAGTGATGATGAGCATTTTTGCATGTGTTTTTGGCTGCATAAATGTCGTCTTTTGAGAAGTGTCTGTTCATGTCCTTCGCCCACTTTTTGATGGGGTTGTTTGTTTTTTTCTTGTAAATTTGTTTGAGTTCATTGTAGATTCTGGATATTAGCCCTTTGTCAGATGAGTAGGTTGCAAAAATTTTCTCCCATTCTGTAGGTTGCCTGTTCACTCTGATGGTAGTTTCTTTTGCTGTGCAGAAGCTCTTTAGTTTAATGAGATCCCATTTGTCAATTTTGGCTTTTGTTGCCATTGCTTTTGGTGTTTTAGACATGAAGTCCTTGTCCACGCCTATGTCCTGAATGGTATTGCCTAGGTTTTCTTGTAGGATTTTAATGGTTTTAGGTCTAACATTTAAGTCTTTAATCCATCTTGAATTAATTTTTGTATAAGGTGTAAGGAAGGGATCCAGTTTCAGCTTTCTACATATGGCTAGCCAGTTTTCCCAGCACCATTTATTAAATAGGGAATCCTTTCCCCATTTCTTGTTTTTGTCAGGTTTGTGAAAGATCAGATAGTTGTAGATATGTGGCATCATTTCTGAGGGCTCTGTTCTGTTCCATTGATCTATGTCTCTGTTGTGGTACCAGTACCATGCTGTTTTGGTTACTGTAGCCTTGTAGTATAGTTTGAAGTCAGGTAGCGTGATGCCTCCAGCTTTGTTCTTTTGGCTTAGGATTGACTCATGGGTTGGAAGAATCAATATCATGAAAATGGCCATACTGCCCAAGGTAATTTATAGATTCAATGCCATCCCCATCAAGCTACCAATGACTTTCTTCACAGAATTGGAAAAAACTACTTTAAAGTTCATATGGAACCAAAAAAGAGCTCGCATCACCAAGTCAATCCTAAGATTGTATGTTTCTTTATACTAATAGTGCTGTTTTGATTGTGTGTGTATCACCTGCCCTCTGACCCACAAATACCACAGTCTCGTGGGCAGCTATGTTTATTGTTTATTCTCCTCTTCCTGTGCTCCATGGCTTACGTGGTTCTCCAGTGATTCGAACTAAGCCTTAGGGGAGTTGTCCTCGTTGTGAGTTGCAGTCCCTGCCTATTGGTATGTGTAGTTTGTTTACATTGCTACTAATTTGATACCATGGAGAATGGTTTTTGTACCTAATCCTCAAGTACCTTTTCTTTGTTTACAATAGTGTTCTTCTGAAACAAAATCAATAGGTTCATGAGGAAGTTGTGAAATTCTTCAGGAGAATTCTGAGCCCTTTTCTGGGATTCAGTGAAGTGCTATTAAATAGAACTAAATACAATGCGTGTCATTCACATGATTTACAGCTTTCTAGTTATAACATTAAAAAATACAGGGAAACGCCTGCCTGCCTTCCTTCCTTCTTCCTTCCTTCCTTCCTTCCTTCCTACCTTCTTTCCTTCTTTCCTTCCTTCCGTCCTCTGTGGCCCAGGCTGGAGTGTAGTCGACTCACCGCACACTCCCTGCCTCCGGCTCCCGTCATTCTCCTCCCCAGCCTGCGGGCTGCCTGGGATTGCCGGCGCGCGCCACCACCCCTCCCTGGTTTTTCTCCTTTGGCTGGAGGCGCGGTTTCGCCATGTGGGCCAGGCTGCTCTCCAGCTCCTGACCTCGCGTGGTCTGCCCGCCTCGGCCTCCCGAGGTGCTGGGACTGCAGACGGAGTCTCGCTCACCCGGCGCTTGGTGTTGCCTGGGCTGGAGTGCAGTGGCGTGGTCTTGGCTTGCTGCAGCCTCCACCTCCCAGCCGCCTGCCTTGGCCTCCCAGGGTGCTGGGATTGCAGCCTCTGCCTGGCCACCGCCCCGTCTGGGAGGTGGGGGAGCATCTCTGCCTGGCTGCCCATCGTCTGGGAGGTGAGGAGCGCCTCTGCCTAGCCGCTGCCCCTTCTAGGAGGTGAGGAGCATCTGTGCCTGGCCGCCCATCGTCTGGGATGTGAGGAGCGCCTCTGCCCGGCCGCCCATCATCTGGGATGTGAGGGGCTCCTCTGCCCGGCCGCCACCCCATCTAGGAAGTGAGGAACGCCTCTGCCCGGCCACCCCGTCTGGGAAGAAGTGAGGAGCGCCTCTGCCCGGCCGCCCCGTCTGGGATGTGAGGAGCGCCTCTGCCCGGGTGCTCCGTCTGGGAAGTGAGGAGCACCTCTGCACGGCCGCCCATCATCTGGGATGTGAGGAGCGCCTCTGCCCGGCCACCCCGTCTGGGAAGTGAGGAGCGCTTCTGCCCGGCCGCCCCGTCTGGGAAGTGAGGAGCGCCTCTGCCAGGCCGCCCATCGTCTGGGATGTGAGGAGCGCCTCTGCCCGGCCACCCCGTCTGGGAAGAAGTGAGGAGCGTCTCTGCCCGGCTGCCCCGTCTGGGAAGTGAGGAGCGCGTCTGAGCGGCCACCCCATCTGGGAAGTGAGGAGCGCCTCTGCCAGGCCGCCCATCATCTGGGAAGTGAGGAGCGCCTCTGCCCGGCCACCCCGTCCGGGAAGTGAGGAGCCCCCCTGCCCGGCCGCCACCCCGTCTGGGAAGTGAGGAGCACGTCTGCCCAGCTGCCCCGTCTGGGATGTGGGAAGCGCCTCTGCCTGGCCACCCCGTCTGGGAGGTCTACCACAGAGGCCAGAAGCAATGTGGGGGCTGGACGTGGTGGCTCATGCCTGTAGTGCCAGTACTCTGGGAGGCTGAGGTGGGTTAATCACTTGAAGCTAGGAGTTCGAGACCAGCCTGGCCAACATGGCGAAACATATGAAAAATACAACAAACCAGTCAACCCACCCAGCGACTACAAAACAGGTCTACCCTGGAGTCATACTCTAATTTTTTCTATTTTCCTCCCTTTCTGATTCTTTATCCCACTTTCTTTTTCTTCCTCTTCCTTCTCCTTCTTTGTCAAATAGAGGATTGAGTTATTATCATTGATCCATACAAAGTCCCTCTCTCATTTATTTTCTTTAATTCCCACCCCCCATTTCTATTCCCCGTCTTCCCATGTGCAACCTTCCTGATATGTTTGATATGCATCTTTTTGTTTATATGTATTTTTAGAAAATATTGTATGCAAAAAAATTAATAAAAAATTACAGGGAAACAAGTGAAAATCATTTTAGTGGCAATACTTTAAAATATTTCAATGTGTAATCAATGTAGAAATTATTAATGGGATATTTGGAATACTTTTCGTGCTGAGTTTTCAAAAGTCAATGTGTATTGTTCACCTACAGAACATCTGAATTTGGACTGGCCACATTGCAAGTGTTACATATGCCTAGTGGTTATTGTGCTGGACTTTGTAAGCCTAGAATTTGTTTCCTGATAATAATCTTCCCATATTTAAGTTTATAGCCAATAAATCACTCTTAGGTTTTTAAAGCTTTTTTTAAAAAGTCTTCCCGCCTTTATTTATTTGTTTTTTTTAGAGACAGCGTCGCTTTCTGTGACCCAGACTGGAGTGTAGTAGTATAATTATAGCTCATCATAACCTTAAATTCCTGGACTCGAGCAATCCTCTTGCTTCAGCCTCCAGAGTAGCTAGGACTACAGATATGCACCACCACATCTAATTTTATTTATCTTTTTTTTTGTAGGGATGGGTTGTTTCTATGTTGCTCAAGCTGGTCTTGAAATCCTGGGCTCAAGCAGTTCTGTCTCAGCCTCCCAAAGTGGTGGGATTATAAGTGTCAGCCACCTCACTTGACCTACTTCTGTTTGTATAACAAATCACAAATATTGGGATACATGAAAAACTGTCTTTACTAAAAGCCAAATAAATATTAAGATAATAGATACGCACCTTTTTATTATTTTTTACAGGTGTTGAAGAAGAGAAAAGGTTGCAGAGATGCATAAAATAAAATCTACAACCCAGGTGAATCAGATGAGTGTAGATGCTGTAGCAGTGGCAACACTCAAAAAACAGTTGAGGACTATTTCTGCTTTTGCTATCTTAAAAGCAATACACTTAAATTTCGTAAAAGATACATGATAAAATAGAGTTTTCTAAAGGGTAGACAATGTTATGCCATTGACATAACAGCATTATAACACACATTTCACAAGCTGAATGGATGAGGAATAACCTTAGTTTCCACTTCCATTTAGAAGGAACCCAAGAAATACGTCAGGGTAGGACCATTTTAAAGACAATAATGCAAGAAATTAGACATTTCTCTCTCCTTTTGTGTAGTTTTTAAAGTCATATATTTAATATGCTTTTCGTTTTGGCCCTTTGGATAGGTGTGTCAGGTTTAGAACTTCTTACATGTGAATAGGGTGCTGTAGTATTAAGTAATTTTAAAATCACATATTACAAAAGATCATGTATGCCTTTATTAAGCCACAATAAGGTGGTGGGGATTTTGTTTTTTAATCTTAAAATTTAATGACTTTTATCTGCTTTTCACCTCCCCCCAGGGAAAGCTTTACAAAAACCCACAGAGGTAACTGTACCATATGAGAAGATGCTACCAGAAGACCAGTCAGCTTTGATAGTACAGGGGCTTCCAGAAGGTTTTGCCTTTAAACACCCTGAGGATTATGATCTTGCAACCCTGAAATGGATTTTGGAGAACACAGCTGGGATTTAATTTATTATTAAGAGGTGAGGTGCTTTCTCCCTTCGTTCCCATCAATGGTTTATTCATATGAATTTGAATATTCAGCTTATGTTAATATATTTTAAAAATTCTTGGTTAACACAATTCATTGAAATTTATGCTGTCATTAATTTTGTGGATTCAATGTAGAAATTATTAATGGGATATTTGGAATACTTTTCGTGCTGAGTTTTCAAAAGTCAATGTGTATTGTTCACCTACAGAACATCTGAATTTGGACTGGCCACATTGCAAGTGTTACATATGCCTAGTGGTTATTGTGCTGGACTTTGTAAGCCTAGAATTTGTTTCCTGATAATAATCTTCCCATATTTAAGTTTATAGCCAATAAATCACTCTTAGGTTTTTAAAGCTTTTTTTAAAAAGTCTTCCCGCCTTTTTTTTTTTTTTTTTTTTTAGAGACAGCGTCGCTTTCTGTGACCCAGACTGGAGTGTAGTAGTATAATTATAGCTCATCCTAACCTTAAATTCCTGGACTCAAGCAATCCTCTTGCTTCAGCCTCCAGAGTAGCTAGGACTACAGATATGCACCACCACACCTAATTTTATTTATCTTTTCTTTGTAGGGATGGGTTGTTTCTATGTTGCTCAAGCTGGTCTTGAAATCCTGGGCTCAAGCAGTTCTGCCTCAGCCTCCCAAAGTGGTGGGATTATAAGTGCCAGCCACCTCACTTGACCTACTTTTGTTTGTATAACAAATCACAAATATTGGGATACAGGAAAAACTGTCTTTACTAAAAGCCAAATAAATATTAAGATAATAGATATGCACCTTTTTATTATTTTTTACAGGTGTTGAAGAAGAGAAAAGGTTGCAGAGATGCATAAAATAAAATCTACAACCCAGGTGAATCAGATGAGTGTAGATGCTGTAGCAGTGGCAACACTCAAAAAACAGTTGAGGACTATTTCTGCTTTTGCTATCTTAAAAGCAATACACTTAAATTTCATAAAAGATACATGATATAATAGAGTTTTCTAAAGGGTAGACAATGTTATGCCATTGACTTAACAGCATTATAACACACATTTCACAAGCTGAATGGATGAGGAATAACCTTAGTTTCCACTTCCATTTAGAAGGAACCCAAGAAATACGTCAGGGTAGGACCATTTTAAAGACAATAATGCAAGAAATTAGACATTTCTCTCTCCTTTTGTGTAGTTTTTAAAGTCATATATTTAATATGCTTTTCATTTTGGCCCTTTGGATAGGTGTGTCAGGTTTAGAACTTCTTACATGTGAATAGGGTGCTGTAGTATTAAGTAATTTTAAAATCACATATTACAAAAGATCATGTATGCCTTTATTAAGCCACAATAAGGTGGTGATGATTTTGTTTTTTAATCTTAAAATTTAATGACGTTTATCTGCTTTTCACCTCCCCCCAGGGAAAGTTTTACAAAAACCCACAGAGGTAACTGTACCATATGAGAAGATGCTACCAGAAGACCAGTCAGCTTTGATAGTACAGGGGCTTCCAGAAAGTTTTGCCTTTAAACACCCTGAGAATTATGATCTTGCAACCCTGAAATGGATTTTGGACAACACAGCTGGGATTTAATTTATTATTAAGAGGTGAGGTGCTTTCTCCCTTCGTGGCCATCAATGGTTTATTCATATGAATTTGAATATTCAGCTTATGTTAATATATTTTAAAAATTCTTGGTTAACACAATTCATTGAAATTTATGCTGTCATTAATTTTGTGTATTCATGTGTAGTTTTATTAGTTTTGTTTTATTGCAGATATTTCTTAGAGCCAAAGAAGCATCTAGATTAGTGATTGCTTTGCTTCCTTGATAGCTGGCTGGCTTCCTAATCCCGTTTTGCTAGATTTTAATACACTTTAATGGTTTCTCTTTGATTTCTTTGAGAATACGATGTAAGACGTTTTCTGATGGGCTGCTTAGATATTTATATAATCCAAGAAAAGTTCATTGAGCAGAAAAAGTAGAGACTTGTTTTTGTTTTCAGATCAGCTACTTGTTTTCTGTGTAAGATCATAGATCTGCCCCCACTTCCAAGCATCATGAGTAGGACTAATTGACCTAACGTCACTGAATAGGCCTGGCATTTTTGGGCACAGCATTGGGTGGGGAGGGGATACACAACTGTGTATAAGCATTATGGCTTTGGACTGCTTGGAGTCTCATGGAAGGGAGAAAAGTTTGTAAAATGACCATGGCAAGAGCCTCGCATCCCTGCTGTAAGACTGGTTCAGAGAAAGTGCTGCGAATGTTCATTAGGGGTTGGATTCCTTTATAGTTCAGGAAGAATTTCATGAGGTAGAGTGCATTTACATGAGCCCTTGGAGAATGAGAAGGATTTCAACTTCCTTTAGGGAAGTTTAGCCATTTCATTTGAGAGAAAAAATGATAAAGAGTGGCACCCTTTGGAGCCAATATTTTTTTAGACTTTTGAAAGGAAATAACCAATATCGTTGGAATACTCTTCACAATGTAGGGATAAAAGGGAAAATAATATGTACATGAACACACACATTTTGTTTTCTGTTAATCTTTGTTTTATGCTCATTGTAGTGAAAAGATTTTTAGCAGCTTTATTGAGGTATAATTGATGCACCATAAAATTCACCTGTCTGAAGTATTTAATTCACTGATAGTAAATTTACAGTCTTAAAATTTTTTTAAATGATTTTACAACCATCATCACAATCCAATTTGAGGATGCTTTTATTATATCCTATGTGTGAATTATAATAGAAATTGAATATATAGTGTGTTTCCTATTGAAATTAGTTTTTTTTCACTGAGCATAATTCACCTCAGGCTCATTGGGCTTGTTGTGTGTATCAGTAGCTCCTTTTTATTGCTGAGCATTAAGTATTCTATGAACATACCACCTGTTTATCCAATCATCACTTGATGATTCTGTCGTTTTAATTTTTTGCTGTTATGAATAATGCTACAGTGACCATACTTGAGCAAGTTTTTGTCTGGACATATACCTTAATACCTCATACATTGTATATATACCTAGGAGTATAATTACTAGGAATAGGGTACATTTACACTGAACTTTTAAGAAACTGACCGGTTGTTTTCCCAAGTAGCACATTTTTGTATTCCAGCAGCACATTAAAAGCATTCAAATTCTCCACATTGCTGCCAACTTACTGTCTTCTCGATGTTAGCCATTGTAATGGGTGTGACGTGGTATCTCATTTTGGTATTTTTTTGTTTTATATTTCTGTAGTTACTATTGCTGTTGTCTTACCTTATACTTTTTTTTTTTTTTTGACACAGAGTCTCACTCTGTCACTCAGCTTAAAGTCCAGTGGCACGATCTCGGCTCAGTGCAGCCTCAACCTTCCCAGCTCAGGTGATCCCCCTCGCTCAGGTCTTGAGTAGCTGGGACTACAGGTGTATGCCATCATAACTGGCTAATTTTTGAATTTTTTTTTTTTGGTAGAGATGGGGTTTCCTCACATTGCCCAGGCTGGTGTCAAACTCCAATGAAATAAAAGCTCCGGAGACAGGAACAGCAGAGGCCTTATTTTGGATACAGTAAACCAGTAGTAAATAAATGTGAAAAATGAAATAAATTATCACACTGAGCATTGGCCTAAAATTCAGATTGAAGCACTATTATTTCTCTGGGTATGAAGAGCCGTTGAAGGTTTAAACAGAGAATAACTTGATTAAAGCTGTGATTCAGAAAGACGAGTGGAGCAAAAAAAATTTAATGGTGAATAACAGAAATAGGGAAATAAACTGCTTTGACCTCGTGTACTTTGATGCTGTTAGGTGCTTACAAAATAAGATTTGTTATTTCTTCTTCATCTTGAAACCTTTATCATTACATAGTGTTGTAACCGAGCGAGTTATAGAGAAATGCCACAGTCTGAGGCTAATTCAGGAGTCCTTTACTGCCGGCGACCGAGAGACGGCTAGCACTCAAAATTCTTTTGGCCCCGAAGAAGGGGCTAGATTTCTTTTCTATACCTTGGTCTAAAAGGGGAGGGGGAGCCTAGCTGAAGCAATTTTTACAGTAGCAGAACAGGCAAAAAGTTACAAGAATTAACGGTTACAGAGATAGTTACAGAAAAATAAACAGTTCCAGGTGCAGGGGCTCAAACTATCACAAACAGATAATGCATGGGCTTTGGGTACCATCCACCGAGCACATCCCTAGGAGCTGCTGGTGCAGCTTGTCTCAGTATCTTATCAGTAAGTGTGTTCCTGGATGTGCTTGGAGTCAGCTTGCTCTAGTTAAGTCCTTGAGGAAGGGGGGTGGGTAAGCGGCTGCAAGGGAAGGAGCCAAAATGGAGTCTATGTGGCTCTCTCAGCTAAGGGAGAGTTAATCAGGTTGAAACAAGGTAGGGCATCACATTAGTACCTCTCTATATTCTTGATACTTGTTCTTGCTCTGAAGTCTGCTCTGCTGAAATTAATACAGCTACTTGACTTTCCTTCTGATAGATGTTAGCATGATACATCTTGTTGCCTCACTTCTATCTTATATATCTACATTTATATTTAAAGTGAGTTTCTTGTAAAAAACATATAGTTGGGTTTTATATTTGATCCACTGTGACAATCTTTGTCTTTTCATTGGTGTATTTAAACAATTGACAATTAATGTGATTATTGATATGCCATGTTTTTTCTCTTCTTTATCCCTATTTTTTCTTCTATTCTTTTTTCTGCCTTTTGTCATCTTAATTCAGCTTTTTTTGTGATTCCATTTTATCTACTTTTTTTTAGCATATCAATGATACTTATTTTACAACTTTTTAAAATGTGTTGCCCTAGAGTTTGCAATATACATTTGCACTTGTTCCAGATCCACCTTAAAATAACTTGATACTGCTTCCTAGGCAATGCAAGCACCTTATAATAACACATATTCCCAATTTTTCTCTCATCCCTTACATCATTGCTGTCATTTCATTCACTTATATATAAAGCATAATCATATATTTTTGCTATGGTCATTTTGAAAGACAACTATCTGTTATATCACTAAAAAATAAAATTAAGCATTTCAATTTTATCATCATTTATTCCTTCTCTAAAGATCTTTTTTTATGGAGATATGATCATCTGACTTGTATGATTTTCTTTCTCTTTGAATATATTCCTTTAACATTTGTTGCAAGGAAAATCTACTGGCAGCAAATTCCCTCAACTTATCTCATCTGCAAAAGTCTTTATTTCTGTCTCATTTTGGAAGGATGATTTTGCAGAATGCAGAATTCTAGGCTGGTAGGGGTATTTTTTTTCTTCTCAACAATTTAAATTTTCACTCTCTTCTTGCATGCTTTCTGAGGATAAATAAGATATAATTCTTTTCTTTGTTATTTTATAGGTAAGGTGTTCTTTTATTTCTTCTGGCATATTTTTTCAAAGGGATTATTTTTTACCACCCCCACAGCCCCCACACCAAGGTGAACACGGTAATTTTTTCCGATCTTCACTGTGAAAATATAGTTGGGCTCCTGGAGGTAAAACTCACAAAAGAGTGAACATGTTTCCTAAGACTGAGTTCCCTGGAGTTTGTATGTCTACAGCTGTCATATTTAAAGTTGAGAAACCAAGTTCATGCTAAGATGAGGAGCAAAGTAAGAAAGACCACTCTTACCGCTCCTATCAACATCATACTGGAAGTCCTAGTTAATGCAGTAGAACCAGAAATGGAAGTAAAGATATACAGATTGAAAAGGAAAAGATAAAACTCTTTTTTTTTTTTTTTTTTAGTTGGGATGATTGCTTATATAGAAAATTTCAAAGAATCAACAAAATCTTCTGGATCAAATATGTGATTACAGAAAGTTTGCAGGTTACAAAGTTAGTATACAAAAGCAATTTTCTTTTTCTTTCTCTTTTTTTATTTTTTTGAGACAGAGTCTCACTCTGTCACCAGGCTGGAGTGCAGTGGCGCTATCTTGGCACACTGTAACCTCCACCTCCCAGGTTCAAGCGATTCTGCTGCCTTAGCCTCCCGAGTAGCTGGGACTACTACAGGCACATGCCACCATGCCCAGCTAATTTTTGTATTTTTAGTAGAGACAGGGTTTCACCATGTTGGCCAGGATCGTCTTGCTCTCCTGACCTCATAATCTGCCCGCCTCAGCCTCCCAAAGTGCTGGGATTACAGGCATGAGCCACCGTGCCTGGCCCATTTTCTTTTTTATATACTAGAAGTGAACAGTTGGAATTTGAAATTAGAAACACCATGCCATTTATATTGACACCAAAAACATGAAATACTTAGGTACAATCTAACAAAGTATGTATAAGATTTACATAAAGGGAAACTAAAAAGTTAATGAATAATTAAAGATGTCAACTTTTTCAAAATTGTCCATAGATTCAATGCATTTCCAATCAAAATTCAAAATTGTTTTGTGGATTTCAGCAAACCGATTCTAAAGTTTATGTGGAAAGGCAAGAGACCCAAAATAGCCAACACAACGTTAAAGGAGACCAAAATCAGAGGATTAATACTACCTGACTTCAAGACTATATTGTTACAGTAATCAACATATCGTGGTATTGGTAAAGAAACAGAAAAATAGATCAATGGAACAGAATAGAAAGTCCAAAAATAGACCTACATGAATATAACCAATGTATATTTGACAAATGAGCAAGAAAATTCAGTGGAGAAAGAATGCTCTTTTCAACAAAATGTGCTAGAATAATTGGACATTCATATGCAAAAAAATGAATGTAGACACAGACCTTGCACATTTTACAAATGATAGCATCAAATGCATTGTAGACCTAAATGTAAATGCTAAACTATAAAAGTCCCAGATGATAACATAAGAGAAAATATAGGTGGCCTTCGGTTTGGCCAAGACTATTTAGATACAGCGCCATTAGCATAATCTGTGGAAAAAAGTAGATACATTGGAATTCCTTAAAATTATAACGTTTTTCTGTGAAACATCCTGTTCAGAGAATGAAAATCAAGTCATACAGTGAGACAAAATATTTTCAAAACATATATAGAATAAAGAATTTGTATTCACAATACATAAAGAATTCTAGAAACTCAACTATAAGAAAACAAACATCTCAATATTAAAAACAGATAAAATATCTAAACAGACACCTCATGAAAGAAGATCTGCAAATGGAAAATAAGCAAATGAAAACATGCTCAACAGTATATGTAATTAGGGAATTGTAAACTAAAACAACATTATGATGGTTCATAGTATGTGTCAACTTCATTGGATTGAAGGATGCCTAGATGGCTGCTGAAGCGTTGTTTCTGGGTGTGTGCAAAGGGGTGTTTTCAGAGATTGACATGTGAGTCAGAGTACTGGGAAAGGAAACCCCACCTCAATGTGGATAAGCACTATCCAATTGGCTGCCAACAGAAATAGAACAAAGGGAGCAGAAGAAGGGGGGTATTCAGCTTGCTGAGGTCTCTTGCTCTGACCGTCCCTCCCCTTGCCAGAAGTTAGCTTTCTCTCTTCATGCCCTTGGTAATCGGACTCCAGGTTCTTTGGCCTCTGAACTCCGGGACTTGCACCAACAGGCTCCTGGGTTTTCTTGGGCCTTTGGCCTCGGACTGAGGGCAGCACTGTCAGCTTCACTATCAGCTTTTCTCAGTCCCCAGCTGGCAGAAGTCCTATCGTGGGAATTCACCTTTGTAATCATGTGAGCCAATTCTCCCTAATAAATCCCTTTTACATATATATATATCCTATTGGCTCTGTCACTCTCAAGAACCTTGATTGATAGAAACAACTATATAACAATTAAAATGGAAAATTCCAAAACACTGATAGCACCTAATGCTGGCAAGGAAGTTGAGTAACAGGAACTCTCATTCTTTGCTGGTGAAAATGCAAAATGGTACACCACTTTGGAAAACAGCTTGAAACTTTCTTACAAAACTAATGTTTATGGCAGCTTTACTCATAATTTCCACAATTTGGAAGTGACCATGACATCCTTGAATAGGTGAATGGATGAACAATGTATGGCACATCCATTCAGTGGGATATTATTCAGTGATAAAAACAGAAAGATATAGATGAACTAATTTCACTAGGTGGAAAAAGGCAATCTGAAAAGGCTGTGTACTATGTGATTCCAACTATTTGACATTCTGTAAAAGGCTGAACTATGGAGACAGTGAAAAGGTCAGTAACTTTCAGAGATTTAAGGGTTCTAAGGGAGGGAGGAGTAGACGGAGCACAAGGAATTATTAGGGCAGTGAAATTATTTCTCTGTTGATATTAACATATCAATATTAATATATATACACATGCTATGTACCCACATAAATTAGGAATACAAAATTTAAACAAAAATGTATATTTATTTTCATGTTTGGTTTTCAGAAATTTTAATAATGATGTGTTTAGGTGTGGTTTTCCTTATGTTTATAATTCTTGTGGTTTGTAGCATTTCCTGAATCCGTCATTGGTATTTTTCAGCTTCAAGAGTTTCTTAGCCATTAGTTTTTCAAATATTGTTGTTGTGCCATCTTTCTCTTCTATTCTTCTGTAACTCCAATTATACATTTTTATACTTTTCACCACGTCCCAGATGTCTCCTACACTTATTTCTCTGTTATCTATTCTGTTTTTCTCTCAATAGCTGGATATGGATATTTTCTTATGGCCTATCTTCTAGGCCATTAATTTTCTCTTTAGCTGTCTAAACCTGTTCTCTATAAAAAATCCAAAAATGGAATCCACAATGCTTCAACATTTATGCATTTATGGACTGAATGGAGTCTTAACAGAGTCATAAGTCCATCCCTTCCTGGCAAACAGCTTTTGGAGGATTTCAGGCATTTCATAGCCATTTCTTAGAATGAAATCTTTGAAGGCAATTGGTCCATAAAGACCGTCAAGGATGTCAGGTTCCTCAGGCTTTTTAATTAAGAGCTTGGAAGGCTGAGGCAGGAGAATGGCGTGAACCCGGGAGGCGGAGCTTGCAGTGAGCTGAGATTGCGCCACTGCACTCCAGCCTGGGCGACAGAGCGAGACTCCGTCTCAAAAAAAAAAAAAAAAAAGAAAAAGAAAAAAGAAAAAGAGCTTGGGGTCAGTCAAAGGTTCATCACTTCTTCGCTTCTTCCACAATTTAGGATGGAGGTACCATGCTCCATACGTCATCTTCACAGGCTGAGTGATATAAACATTCGATGGCCTGTGGAATTTCCTGCCCCGGTGTTTTTCCTGGGATAGGAATTTGTCCTTATCTTTTTCACCCAGCTGCATGGTGTACTTCAGGTCTGAGGAACACTCCTTTATGTTCTTCAACTTTTGGTCATCATGGGTTGCTCTGTACATGGTGGGAGATAGACACAGATTCCAAATGGTTTCTTCATCAACTCCAAAGTCTGCAGCCCATTTGAAAAAGTCACGCAGCTTTTCCGATGTGTATCTAGGTTGAAGATAGTCAGAAACACACCCTTTTGTGCTTGGTGTATCTTCCCCAAGCAGTTCTTTCTTGGGAGGCTCCGAGAACCGATGGGACTCTGGAGCTTTGGGAGGCTCCTGGCGGAGACTGGACACTCGACGAGTCTTGGGAGGCTCCCAGTGGAGACTGGACCCTGGAGGAGTCTTGGGAGGCTCCAGGCTGAGATGGGACATGCCAGTCTCAGAAGGCTCTGAGTAGAGACTGGACGCCCCACGAGTCTTGGGAGGCTCTGGGCGGAGACTGGACACCAGAGTCTTGGGAGGCTCCAGGCGGAGACTTGACCCCGGACGAGTCTTGGGAGGCTCCGGGCGGAGACTGGACACCAGAGTCTTGGGAGACGCTAGGCGGAGACTGAACCCTGGACGAGTCTTGGGAAGCTCAGGGCGCAGATGGGTCACTCCAGTCTCGGTAGGCTCCGGGCAGAGACTGGACCCTGGACGAGTCTTGGGAGGCTCCGGGCGGAGACTGGACACCAGAGTCTTGGGAGGCGCTAGGCGGAGACTGAACCCTGGACGAGTCTTGGGAGGCTCAGGACGCAGATGGGTCACTCCAGTCTCGGTAGGCTCTGGGCAGAGACTGGACCCTGGACGAGTCTTGGGAGGCTCCAGGCTGAGATGGGACACGCCAGTCTCAGAAGGCTCAGAGTAGAGACTGGACACCCCAGGAGTCTTGGGAGGCTCCGGGCGGAGACTGGACACCAGAGTCTTGGGAGGCGCTAGGCGGAGACTGAACCCTGGACGAGTCTTGGGAGGCTCAGGACGCAGATGGGTCACTCCAGTCTCGGTAGGCTCCGGGCAGAGACTGGACCCTGGACGAGTCTTGGGAGGCTCCGGGCGGAGACTGGACACCAGAGTCTTGGGAGGCGCTAGGCGGAGACTGAACCCTGGACGAGTCTTGGGAGGCTCAGGACGCAGATGGGTCACTCCAGTCTCGGTAGGCTCCGGGCAGAGACTGGACCCTGGACGAGTCTTGGGAGGCTCCGGGCGGAGACTGGACACCAGAGTCTTGGGAGGCGCTAGGCGGAGACTGAACCCTGGACGAGTCTTGGGAGGCTCAGGACGCAGATGGGTCACTCCAGTCTCGGTAGGCTCTGGGCAGAGACTGGACCCTGGACGAGTCTTGGGAGGCTCCAGGCTGAGATGGGACACGCCAGTCTCAGAAGGCTCTGAGTAGAGACTGGACGCCCCACGAGTCTTGGGAGGCTCCGGGCGGAGACTGGACACCAGAGTCTTGGGAGGCTCCAGGCGGAGACTTGACCCCGGACGAGTCTTGGGAGGCTCCGGGCGGAGACTGGACACCAGAATCTTGGGAGGCGCTAGGCGGAGACTGAACCCTGGACGAGTCTTGGGAGGCTCAGGGCGCAGATGGGTCACTCCAGTCTCGGTAGGCTCCGGGCAGAGACTGGACCCTGGACGAGTCTTGGGAGGCTCCGGGCGGAGACTGGACACCAGAGTCTTGGGAGGCGCTAGGCGGAGACTGAACCCCGGACGAGTCTTGGGACGCTGCGGGTGGAGACTGGACCTCTGAGGAGTCTTGGGAGGCTCCGGGCGCAGATGGGTCACTCCAGTCTCGGGAGGCTCCGGGCGGAGACTGGACACCGGAGTCTTGGGAGGCACTGGGTGGAGATGGGACACGCCAGTCTCAGAAGGCTCTGAGTAGAGACTGGATGCCCCACGAGTCTTGGGAGGCTCCGGGCGGAGACTGGACACCAGAGTCTTGGGAGGCTCCAGGCGGAGACTTGACCCCGGACGAGTCTTGGGAGGCTCCGGGCGGAGACTGGACACCAGAATCTTGGGAGGCGCTAGGCGGAGACTGAACCCTGGACGAGTCTTGGGAGGCGCTGGGCGGAGACTGAACCCCAGACGAGTCTTGGGAGGCTCAGGACGCAGATGGGTCACTCCAGTCTCGGTAGGCTCTGGGCAGAGACTGGACCCTGGACGAGTCTTGGGAGGCTCCAGGCTGAGATGGGACACGCCAGTCTCAGAAGGCTCTGAGTAGAGACTGGACGCCCCACGAGTCTTGGGAGGCTCCGGGCGGAGACTGGACACCAGAGTCTTGGGAGGCTCCAGGCGGAGACTTGACCCCGGACGAGTCTTGGGAGGCTCCGGGCGGAGACTGGACACCAGAATCTTGGGAGGCGCTAGGCGGAGACTGAACCCTGGACGAGTCTTGGGAGGCTCAGGCGGAGACTGGACACTGGACGAGTCTTGGGAGGCTCTGGGCAGAGACTGGACCCTGACGAGTCTTGGGAGGCTCCAGGCGAAGACTGGACCCTGGAGTCTTGGGAGGCTCCGGGTGGAGACTTGACCCTGGACGAGTCTTGGGAGGCTGTGGGTGGAGACTGGACCCCGGACGAGTCTTGGGAGGCTCTGGGAGGAGACTGGACACTGGAATGTTGGGAGGCGCTAGGCGGAGACTGAACCCCGGACGAGTCTTGGGACGCTGCGGGTGGAGACTGGACCTCTGAGGAGTCTTGGGAGGCTCAGGCGGAGACTTGACCCTGGACGAGTCTTGTGAGGCTTCGGGCAGAGACTGGACCCTGGACGAGTCTTGGGAGGCTCCGGGTGGAGACTGGACACCAGAGTCTTGGGAGGCTCCAGGCGGAGACTTGACCCCAGACGAGTCTTGGGAGGCTCAGGGCGCAGATGGGTCACTCCAGTCTCGGTAGGCTCCGGGCAGAGACTGGACCCTGGACGAGTCTTGGGAGGCTCCAGGCGGAGACTTGACCCCGGACGAGTCTTGAGAGGCTCCAGGCAGAGACTGGACCCCAGACGAGTCTTGAGAGGCTGCGGGTGGAGACTGCACCTCCCAGGAGTCTTGGGAGGCTCCGGGCGCAGATGGGTCACTCCAGTCTCGGAAGACTCTGGGCAGAGACTGGACACCCGACGAGTCTTGGGAGGCTCCAGGCGCAGATGGGTCACTCCAGTCTCGGAAGACTCTGGGCAGAGACTGGACACCAGAGTGTTGGCAGGCGCTAGGCGGAGACTGAACCCCGGACGAGTCTTGGGACGCTCCAGGCGGAGACTGAACCCTGGACGAGTCTTGGGAGGCTCAGGCGGAGACTGGACACCAGAGTCTTGGGAGGCTCGGGCGGAGACTGGACACTGGACGAGTCTTGGGAGGCTCAGGCGGAGACTTGACCCTGGACGAGTCTTGGGAGGCTCAGGCGGAGACTTGACCCTGGACGAGTCTTGGGAGGCTCTGGGCAGAGACTGGACACCAGAGTCTTGGGAGGCTCAGGCGCAGATGGGTCACTCCAGTCTCGGTAGGCTCTGGGCAGAGACTGGACCCTGGGCAGTCTTGGGAGGCGCTAGGCGGAGACTGAACCCTGGACGAGTCTTGGGAGGCTCAGGGCGCAGATGGGTCACTCCAGTCTCGGTAGGCTCCGGGCAGAGACTGGACCCTGGACGAGTCTGGGGAGGCTCAGGGCGCAGATGGGTCACTCCAGTCTCGGTAGGCTCCGGGCAGAGACTGGACCCTGGACGAGTCTTGGGAGGCTCCGGGTGGAGACTGGACCCTGACGAGTCTTGGGAGGCTCAGGCGGAGACTTGACCCTGGACGAGTCTTGGGAGGCTCAGGCGGAGACTGGACACCAGAATCTTGGGAGGCGCTAGGCGGAGACTGAACACCAGAGTCTTGGGAGGCTCTGGGCGGAGACTGGACACCGGAATTGTGGGAGGCTCCAGGCGGAGACTGGACACCAGACGAGTCTTGGGAGGCTCCAGGCAGAGACTGGACACCAGAGTCTTGGGAGGCTCCAGGCGGAGACTGGACACCAGAGTCTTGGGAGGCTCCAGGCGGAGACTGGACACCAGAGTCTTGGGAGGCTCCAGGCGGAGACTGGACACCCAAGGAGTCTTGGGAGGCTCCAGGCGGAGACTGGACACCAGAGTCTTGGGAGGCTCCAGGCGGAGACTGGACACCAGAGTCTTGGGAGGCTCCAGGCGGAGACTGGACACCAGAGTCTTGGGAGGCTCCAGGCGGAGACTGGACACCAGAGTCTTGGGAGGCTCCAGGCGGAGACTGGACACCAGAGTCTTGGGAGGCTCCAGGCGGAGACTGGACACCAGAGTCTTGGGAGGCTCCAGGCGGAGACTGGACACCAGAGTCTTGGGAGGCTCCAGGCGGAGACTGGACACCAGAGTCTTGGGAGGCTCCAGGCGGAGACTGGACACCAGAGTCTTGGGAGGCTCCAGGCGGAGACTGGACACCAGAGTCTTGGGAGGCTCCAGGCGGAGACTGGACACCAGAGTCTTGGGAGGCTCCAGGCGGAGACTGGACACCAGAGTCTTGGGAGGCTCCAGGCGGAGACTGGACACCAGAGTCTTGGGAGGCTCCAGGCGGAGACTGGACACCAGAGTCTTGGGAGGCTCCAGGCGGAGACTGGACACCAGAGTCTTGGGAGGCTCCAGGCGGAGACTGGACACCAGAGTCTTGGGAGGCTCCAGGCGGAGACTGGACCCCAGAATCTTGGGAGGCTCCAGGCGGAGACTGGACACCAGAGTCTTGGGAGGCTCCAGGCGGAGACTGGACACCAGAGTCTTGGGAGGCTCCAGGCGGAGACTGGACACCAGAGTCTTGGGAGGCTCCAGGCGGAGACTGGACACCAGAGTCTTGGGAGGCTCCGGGCGGAGACTGGACACCAGAGTCTTGGGAGGCTCAAGGCGGAGACTGGACACCAGAGTCTTGGGAGGCTCCAGGCGGAGACTGGACACCAGAGTCTTGGGAGGCTCCAGGCGGAGACTGGACACCAGAGTCTTGGGAGGCTCCAGGCGGAGACTGGACACCAGAGTCTTGGGAGGCTCCAGGCGGAGACTGGACACCAGAGTCTTGGGAGGCTCCAGGCGGAGACTGGACACCAGAGTCTTGGGAGGCTCCAGGCGGAGACTGGACACCAGAGTCTTGGGAGGCTCCAGGCGGAGACTGGACACCAGAGTCTTGGGAGGCTCCAGGCGGAGACTGGACACCAGAATCTTGGGAGGCTCCAGGCGGAGACTGGACACCAGAGTCTTGGGAGGCTCCAGGCGGAGACTGGACACCAGAGTCTTGGGAGGCTCCAGGCGGAGACTGGACACCAGAGTCTTGGGAGGCTCCAGGCGGAGACTGGACACCAGAGTCTTGGGAGGCTCCGGGCGGAGACTGGACACCAGAGTCTTGGGAGGCTCCAGGCGGAGACTGGACACCAGAATCTTGGGAGGCTCCAGGCGGAGACTGGACACCAGAGTCTTGGGAGGCTCCAGGCGGAGACTGGACACCAGAGTCTTGGGAGGCTCCAGGCGGAGACTGGACACCAGAGTCTTGGGAGGCTCCAGGCGGAGACTGGACACCAGAGTCTTGGGAGGCTCCAGGCGGAGACTGGACACCAGAGTCTTGGGAGGCTCCAGGCGGAGACTGGACACCAGAGTCTTGGGAGGCTCCAGGCGGAGACTGGACACCAGAGTCTTGGGAGGCTCCAGGCGGAGACTGGACACCAGAGTCTTGGGAGGCTCCAGGCGGAGACTGGACACCAGAGTCTTGGGAGGCTCCAGGCGGAGACTGGACACCAGAGTCTTGGGAGGCTCCAGGCGGAGACTGGACACCAGAGTCTTGGGAGGCTCCAGGCGGAGACTGGACACCAGAGTCTTGGGAGGCTCCAGGCGGAGACTGGACACCAGAGTCTTGGGAGGCTCCAGGCGGAGACTGGACACCAGAGTCTTGGGAGGCTCCACTATTATATGTAGAATTTTTTTAGTTGCAATTCCCAATTTTTTGTTATGTTCAGAAGCATTTTTATATATTTCATTGAATTTTCTATATACATGATAGTGTCATCTGTGAATAAAGACAGTTTCCCTTCTTCCTTTCCAATCTGAATATCGTTATACCCCCACCAGTCCAGTTGCAATCCTTCATTTTCCTTTAAATAATATCAGTTAAATTTTTATCTCTCTTATGGTGCCTAAAAGAGCACTATGAAAAGCATTTTTATAAAAAATTTTAATTATAGACAAATTCAGCCTGCATTATTCCTTAAACATATCATTTTCTCATCACATAATAATTTTTTCTGTACATTCTTACTCATTTTTTAAAAGAAGTTTTCTCACTTCCCTTGTTAGGTGCAGCTGAACAATGTTTTCTACCATTAGAAGCAGGTATACCCTAGTTCCTCCTTGTAAATGAGGTATGATCAATGCCTCTCTTGCTTTTGGCTCCTCCACTGTAAAATAGACACAGTGTATATTCTTCTTAGGTTTCTCATTAAATCAAAGAACTAGATTATGTGTAAATCAAGATAATCTATATAACATGACTTTGTGTAGCATCTGGAACAGAATAAGCATCCTGTAAAATATTGTTAATTTATATAGTATTACTACAGTTTGAAAATAAAAATATTCTACACTTGATGTCTATATAAAGGAAAAGCAACATCATACATTTACATATCACAAATATTTTCATTTATTGATTATAAGAATCTATGTTAAAGTCTCAAGATATTTAGTAGATTTCATAATGTGAGGTTGGTAAGACCAAATTTGATATGGATTTATTTTTGACTTTCTTTATTTTTCCTTTTTTATTTTTATTATACCTTAAGTTCTAGGGTACATGTGCACAATGTGCAGGTTTCTTACATATGTATACATGTGCCATGTTGGTGTGCTGCACCCATTAACTCGTCATTGGCTGGGCGTGGTGGCTCACGTCTGTAATCCCAGCACTTTGGGAGGCCGAGGCGGGCGGATCACGAGGTCAGGAGATCGAGACCATCCTGGCTAACACGGTGAAACCCTGTCTCTACTAAAAATACAAAAAATTAGCCAGGTGCAGTGGTGGGCACCTGTAGTCCCAGCTATTCGGGAGGCTGAGGCAGGAGAATGGCATGAACCCGGGAGGCGGAGCTTGCAGTGAGCCGAGATCGCGCCACTGCACTCCAGCCTGGGCGACAGAGCGAGACTCTGTCTCAAAAAAAAAAAAAAAAAAAACTCGTCATTTACATTAGGTATATCTCCTAATGCTGTTCCTCCCACCTCCCCCCACCCCATGACAGGCCCCAGTGTGCGATGTTCCTCCTCCTGTGTCCAAGTGTTCTCATTGTTCAGTTCCCACCTATGAGTGAGAACATGCGATGTTTGGTTTTTTGTCCTTGTGATAGTTTGCTGAGAATGATGGTTTCCAGCTTCATCCATGTCCCTGCAAAGGACATGAACTCATCCCTTTTTTATGGCTGCATAGTATTCCATGGTGTATATGTGCCACATTTTCTTGATCCAGTCTATCACTGATGGACATTTGGGTTGGTTCCAAGTCTTTGCTATTTTGAATAGTGCCACAGTAAACATACATGTGCATGTGTCTTTATAGCAGCATGATTTATAATCCTTTGGGTATATACCCAGCAATGAGATGGCTGGGTCAAATGGTATTTCTAGTTCCAGATGCTTGAAGAGTCACTACACTGTCTTCCACAATGGTTGAACTAGTTTACAGTCCCACCAACAGTGTAAAATGTTCCTATTTCTCCACATCCTCTCCAGCACCTGTTTCCTGACTTCTTAATGATGGCCATTCTAACTGGTGTGAGATGGTATCTCACTGTGGTTTTGATTTCATTTCTCTGATGACCCATGATGATGAGCATTTGTTCATGTGTCTTTTGGCTGCATAAATGTCTTCTTTTGAGAAGTGTCTGTTCCTATCCTTTGCCCACATTTGATGTGGTTGTTTTTTTCTTGTAAATTTGTTTGAATTCTTTGTAGATTGTGGATATTAGTCCTTTGTCAGATGAGTAGATTACAAATATTTTTTCCCATTCTGTAGGTTGCCTGTTCACTCTGATGGTAGTTTCTTTTGCTGTGCAGAAGCTCTTTAGTTTAATAGAAAAGTCTACGGAGACTGTATGTTACATTCAAGAGCCAATGCTTCAAGAATTCTCTATAACAATACTCCAGCTAGCAAGCTCATGTGAGTACTCACTTATCTCACAGCTGAATGTCACCACACCCAGCTAATTTTTAATTAAAAAATTTTTTTTTGCAACAGGGTCTCGCTCTGTCACCGAGGTTGGAATGCAGTGGCAACATCTTGGCTCACTGCAACCTCTGCCTCCTGCGTTCAAGCAGTTCCCCGAGTAACTGGCAATAGAAGCATGCACCACCACGCCTGGCTAATTTTGGTATTTTTAGTAGAGACGGGGTCTCCCTATGTTGCCCAGGCTGGTCTTGAACTTCTGGCCTCAAGCAATCCACCCTCCTTGGCCTCCCAAAGTGATGGGTTTACAGGCATGACCCACCACGCCTAGCCCAAGTTTTTTGTAGAGATGGAATCTCACTATGTTGCCCAGACTGGTGTTGACTCCCAGGCTCCAGTGATCCTCCTGCCTCAGCCTCCCAAAGTTCTGGAATTACAGCCATTCTTTACGCTTTTACTCTCTTTTTTTTTTTTTTTTTTAGACAGAGTCTCACTCTGTCACCCAGCTTGGAGTGCAGTGGCACAATCTTGGCTCATTGCAACCTCCACCTCTCAGGTTCAAGAGATTCTCCTGCCTCAGCCTCCCGAGTAGCTGGGACTACAGGCATCCGCCACCATGCCCGGGTAATTTGTTTGTATTTTTAGTAGAGATGGGGTTTCAGCGTGTTGGTCAGGCTGGTCTCGAACTCCTGACCTCATGATTTGCCCGCCTCAGCCTCCCAAAGTGCTGGGATTACACGCATGAGCCACTGTGCCCGGCCGGAAGATTTCTTTCTGTCTTGCAATCCTTTATTATAGATTGCCTGACATGTTCATCCCATTCAGGTTTCATGCCAGTTCAGTAATAAAATAATTACCTTTTTGCTTGTTTGAGATGGAATTTTTGCTCTTGTTGCCCAGGCTGGAGTGCAGTGGCGCAATCTTGGCTCAACACAACCTCCGCCTCCTGGGTTCAAGCGATTCTCCTGCCTCAGCCTCCTGAGTAGCTGAGATTACAGGCATGCGCCACCACAGCCAGGTAAGTTTGTATTTTTAGTAGAGATGGGGTTTCAGCATGTTGGTCAGGCTGGTCTCCAACCCTTGGCCTCATGATCCAACCGCCTCAGCTGCCCAAAGTGCTGGGATGACAGGCGTGAGCCACTGGGCCCAGTCAATAATTGCCTTTGTTTTCTAGATGTGTAGAGAGGTTTTCTGGATTAGGGGAAGGTTTATGTTTTGATGCTATTTGCCCCAAAAAGTTACACACACTGGCCTCTCCTTGAGCTGTTTGGGGTATTAGAGACAAGACAAGGAGATGGAATTTTTTTTTTTTTTTTTTGAGATGGAGTTTTGCTCTTGTTGCCCAGGCTGGAGTGCAGTGGCACGACCTCGGCTCACTACAACCTCCACCTCCTGGGTTCAAGTGATTCTCCTGCCTCAGCCTCCCAAGTAGCTGGGATGACAGGCGCCTGCCACCGCGCCTGGCTAATTTTGTATTTTTAGTAGAGACGGGGTTTCACCATGTTCTCCAGGCTGGTGTCAAACTCTTGACCTCAGGTGATGCACCCGCCTCGGCCTCCCAAAGTGCTGGGATGACAGGCGTGAGCCACCGCACTCGGCTAATGCTGTCTTCTTCATGGTCATACAACTTCCCCAGAGAGAGAATTTACAACACTCATCATTTCTCAGAGGTTTTTGCTTTTAGTCAGAAAAGGGAAGCTCCAAGAAGGTTCTTTCTAGATCCGTTGATTCTCAAATGTCTCAGTTCAGAATAATTTATATGCCAATGTGGCTATTTTTTTTTTTTCTGAGACGGAGTGTCACTCTGTCAACCAGGCCAGAGTGCAGTGGCGTAGTATCGGTTCACTGCAACCTCAGCCTCCAGGATTCAAGCGATTCCCCTGCCTCAGCCTCCTGAGTAGCTGGGACTACAGGCACCCACCATCATGCCCAGCCAATATTTTTTTCTTTCTTTTCTTTTTTTTTTTTGTATTTTAGTAGAGATGGGGTTTTGCCATGTTCTCCAGGCTGGTGTCAAACTCTTGACCTCAGGTGATGCACCCGCCTCGGCCTCCCAAAATGCTGGGATTACAGGCATGAGCCACTGCACTCAGCCTGTTTCGTCAACCTTATGATCTCTGTTTTTTGTTTGTTTGTTTTGAGACAAGAGTCTCACTCTGTCACCCAAGTTCGAGTACAGTGGCGTGATCTCAGCTCACTACAACCTCCACCTCCCAGGTTCAAGTGACTCTCTTGCCTCTGCCTCCCAAGTAGCTGGGATTACAGGCGCCCACCACCACGCCCGGCTAATTTTTGTATTTTTAGTAGAGACGGAGTTTCACCGTGTTAGCCAGGATAGTCTCAATCTCCTGACCTCGTGATCCACCCGCCTTGGCCTCCCAAAGTGCTGGGATTACAGGCATGAGCCACTGCACTCAGCCTGTTTTGTCAACCTTATGATGTCTGTTTTTCATTTGTTTGTTTGTTTTGAGACAGAGTCTCACTCTGTCACCCAAGTTCAAGTACAGTTGTGCAATCTCAGCTCACTGCAACCTCCTCCTCCCAGGTTCAAGTGACTCTCCTGCCTCTGCCTCCCAAGTACCTGGGATTACAGACGCCTGCCACCATGCCTGGCTATTTTTTTTTGTATTTTTATTAGAGACGGAGTTTCACCGTGTTAGCCTGGATAGTCTCAATCTCCTGACCTCGTGATCCACCCGCCTCAGCCTCCCAAGTAGCTGGGATGACAGACGCCTGCCACCATGCCTGGCTAATTTTTTGTATTTTTAGTAGAGACGGAGTTTCACCGTGTTAGCCAGGATAGTCTCGATCTCCTGACCTCGCGATCCGCCCTCCTCGGCCTCCCAAAGTGCTGGGATTAGATTACAGTTAGCCACCACACTCAGCCCCAACTTGGCATATTTTGTATTGACCCATTCTGGTCCCTTTTAAGAACTGCAGACGGACCGGGCGCGGTGGCTCACGCCTATAATCCCAGCTACTCAGGAGGCTGAGGCAGAAGCATTTCTTGATCCCAGGATTTCAGGACCAGCCTGGGCAATATAATAACACCCTATCTTTTTTGTTTTTTGAGACAGAGTCTCGCTCTGTTGCCCAGGCTGGAGTGCAATGGCGCCATCTTGGGTCACTGCAACCTCCACCTCCCTGGTTCAAGTGACTCTCCTGCCTCGGCCTCCCAAAATGCTGGGATTACAGGCATGAGCCACTGCACTCAGCCTGTTTCGTCAACCTTATGATCTCTGTTTTTTGTTTGTTTGTTTTGAGACAAGAGTCTCACTCTGTCACCCAAGTTCGAGTACAGTGGCGTGATCTCAGCTCACTACAACCTCCACCTCCCAGGTTCAAGTGACTCTCTTGCCTCTGCCTCCCAAGTAGCTGGGATTACAGGCAGACGCCACCACGTCCAGCTAATGTTTGTAATTTTTCTTAGCAGACATGGGGTTTCACCATGTCGGCCAGGCTAGTCTTGAACTCCTGACCTCACGTGACCTGCCCTCCTCGGCCTCCCAAAGTGCTGGGATTAGATTACAGTTAGCCACCACGCTCAGCCCCAACTTGGCATATTTTGGATTGACCCATTCTGGTCCCTTTTAAGAACTGCAGACAGCGGCCGGGCACGGTGGCTCACGCCTATAATCCCAGCACTTTGGGAGGCTGTGAGGTGGGCAGATCACGAGGTCAGGAGATCGAGACGATCCTGGTCAACACGATGAAACCCCCGTCTCTACTAAAAATACAAAAAATTAGCCAGGCGACGTGGCAGGCGCCTGTAGTCCCAGCTACTCAGGAGGCTGAGGCAGGAGAATGGCATGAACCCGAATGCAGAGCTTGCAGTGAGCCGAGATCGTGCCACTGCACTCCAGCCTAGGCGACAGAGCGAGACTCCGTCTCAAAAAAAAAAAAAAAAAAGAACTGCAGACAGCATTTCAGTACATGCTTGGGGGTTAACTTAAACAGTGACCATCACCAAGCAAAATCTTAAAATGTGAGCAATGTGGAGCTAAACGGACTGCAAAAGGAGACCCTTGTGTACTGTAGGAAGTGTAACAAAAAGGCAGAATCCTGCTTCTTCAGTGTAGCTGAGAACATCCACATCATGCAACTCAGATTTTTTGCCACACTGTTCATGCCTGTGAATGGCCACAAACTTGCCCCAAGTATCGGCCGGGTGCGGTGGCTCATGCCTGTAAATTCCATCACTTTGGGAGGCCGAGGTGGGCGGATCACATCATGAGGTCGGCAGTTCCAGACCAGCCTGACCAACGTGGTGAAACCCCTTTTCTACTAAAAATACAAAATTACCCCAGCATGGTGGCTCATGCCTGTAATCCCAGAAGTTTTGGAGGCTGAGGCAGAAGCATTGCTTGATCCCAGGATTTCGGGACCAGCCCGGGCAATATAATAACACCCTATCTTTTTTGTTTTTTTGAGACAGAGTCTCGCTCTGTTGCCCAGGCTGGAGTGCAATGGCGCCATCTTGGGTCAATGCAACCTCCACCTCCCAGGTTCCAAGCTATTCTCCTGTCTCAGCCTCCCAAGTAGCTGGGATGACAGACGCCTGCCACCATGCCTGGCTAATTTTTTTTGTATTTTTAGTAGAGACGGAGTTTCACCGTGTTAGCCAGGATAGTCTCAATCTCCTGACCTCGTGATCCACCCGCCTCAGCCTCCCAAAGTGCTGGGATTACAGGTGTCAGTCACCGTGCCTGGCCCACTTACCATCTTAATGGTGTTATTTTTTTTTTACAGGGTAGCTCCCCAAAGAAAGATCCTGTAAGTATCTTTTCCTTTCTCAATGACATCCTATGATTGGGCCATGAGTCACCTCCAAGTTCAGCCCTCATTTCATGGAACTGTTTAGCTGTGGGGCCCTTTGTGGTCACAGGGCAGCTTTCGGAGGATCCATGGTTTTCCTGAATGTCCCTGGCTCAGCCACTCAACATCCACACGGTAGAAAGAGCGACATCCTTCCTCCAAAGCTGCTCACTGAAAGATTTTCAGATCGAAAATTCTAGTGGGTTGAACAGTGACCCTTAAAATTGATGTCCACATTAACCTCAGAATGGGACATTATTTCAAAATAAGGTCTTTGCAGATGTAATGAAGAATCTGAAGATGAGCTGGGTGCAGTGGCTCATGCCTGTAATCCCAGCACTTTGGAAGGCCAAGGCAGGCGGATCACGAGGTCAGGAGATTGAGACAATCCTGGCTAACATGGTGAAACCCTATCTCTACTAAAAATACAAAAAATTAGCCAGGCGTGGTGGCAGGTGTCTGTAGTCCCAGCTACTCAGGAGGCTGAGGCAGGAGAGTGGTGTGAACCCGGGAGGCAGAGCTTGCAGCAAGCCAAGATAACACCACTGCACTCCAGCCTGGGTGACAGAGCGAGACTCCATCTCAAAATAAATAAAATAAAATAAAATAAAATAAAATAAAATAAAATAAAATAAAATAGAAAATAAGGTCTTTGCAGATGTAATGAAGTAAAGAATCTGAAGATGGGCTGGGTGCAGTGGCTCACGCCTGTAATCCCTTTGGGGGATTACAGGGACTTTGGGAGGCCGAGGTGGGCAGATCACCTGAGGTCAAGAGTTCAAGACCGGCCTGGCCAACATGGTGAAATGCTGTCTCTACTAAAAATACAAAAATTAGCCAGCATGGTCTCAGGGACTTGTAATCCCAGCTACTGGGGAGGCTGAGGCAGGAGAATCGCTTGAACCCATGAGGCAGAGGTTGCAGTGAGCTGAGATCATACCATTGCACTCCAGCCTGGGAGACAGACTGACACTCTGTCTCAAAAAAAAAAAAAAAAAAAAGAATCTGAAGATGAGATCATCCTGAATTTAGAATGGGCCCTAAATCAGTAACAGGTGTCCTTATCAGAGACAGAAGAGGAGACACAGACACAGAGGAGAAGGCCACGTGGAGACAGAGGCAGAGACTGCAGTGATGCGGCCACAAGCCCAGGGATGCCTGGAGCCCCCAGGGGATGGGAGAGGCAGGAAGGATCCTCCCCTAGAGCCTCCAGAATGAACTGGATACAATTGTAGTGGATTGAATAGTGGCCCCCAGAAACATTTGTCCATATCCTAATGCTCAGAGCCTGTGAGTAAGACCTTATCTGGAAATAGGGTCTTTGCAGATGTGATTAAGTTAAGGACCTTGAGATTGGATCATTCTGGATTAAGGTGGACCCTAAATGCAATGACAGGTGTCCTTGTAAGAGACAGAAGAGGAGACACAGATACAGAGGAGAAGGCCACGTGGAGACGGAGGCAGAGACTGGAGTGATGGGACCACAAGCCCAGGGATGCCTGGAGCCCCCAGGAGCTGGGAGAGGTAGGAAGGATCCTCCCCTAGAGCCTCCGGAGGGAGCATGGCCCTGAGATGCCTGTTTCTCAGACTTCTGGTCTGCAGAACTAGGAAATAACCTATTTTTATTTTATTTTATTATTATTATTATTTTTGAGACGGAGTTTCACTCTTGTTGCCCAGGCTGGAGTGCAATGGCACGATCTCTGCTCACCACAACCTCCGCCTCCCGGGTTCACGCAATTCTCCTGCCTCAGGCTCCCGAGTAACTGAGATTACAGGCACGTAGGTGCCACCACGCCCAGCTAATTTTGTATTTTTAGTAGAGACAGGGTTTCTCCATGTTGGTCAGGCTGGTCGCGAATTCCCAACCTCAGGTGATCCGCCCGTCTCGGCCTCCCAAAGTGCTGAGATTACAGGCATGAGCCACGGTGCCCGGCCACAATTCCTGTTATTAAGCGTCCCTAGTTACTGGTCAGGACTGGCAGGGACGGCTGCAGAGAGGAGCATGTCCTCAGCCACTAGAGGGCAGCAATGTCCCCCACCTTCAGGCACCGGATTCTCACTTCTGGGTGGTGGCCAAGGACCTCCCAGCAGCTCTCAGGTGGTGCTAGTAATGCTCCCATGGACCACACCTTGAGAAGTGGGAAGAGCTTTAGAAGCTGTCTGGGCTGGGTGTGGAGGCTCACACCTAATAATCCCAGCACTTTGGGAGGCTGAGGCAGCAGGATCCCTTGAATCCAGCAGTTTGAGGCTAGCCTGGGCAACACAGTGAAACAAACATAGTGAGACCCCATCTCTTAAAAAAAAATGCAGGCCGGGCACGGTGGCTCATGCCTGTAATCCCAGCACTTTGAGAGGCCGAGGCGGGTGGATGACGGGGTCAGGAGATCGAGACCATCCTGGCCAACATGGTGAAACCCCATTCTCTACTAAAAATACAAAAATTTAGCTGGGCGTGGTGGCGGGTGCCTGTAGTCCCAGCTACTCAGGAGGCTGAGGCAGGAGAATGGCGTGAACCTGGGAGGTGGAGCTTGCAGTGAGCCGAGATCGCGCCACTGCACTCCAGCCTGGGCAATGGTGTGAGACTCTGTCACACACACACAAAAATGCAAAAACTTAGCTGCACATGGCAGCGTGTTCCTGTCGCCCCAGCACTCTGTCATCCAGGCTGGAGTGCAGTGGCACAAGCTCAGCTCACTGCAACCTCCGCCTCCCAGGTTCAACCGATTCTCCTGCCTCAGCCTCCCGAGTAGCTGGGATTATAGGTACCCACCACCACGGCTGGCTAATTTTTGTATTTTTAATAGAGACGGGGTTTCGACATGTTGGCCAGGCTGGTCTTGAACTCCTGACCTCAGGCAATCTGCCCACCTCGGCCTCCCAAAGTGCTGGGATTACTGGCGTGAGCTACCACACCCGGCCGGCAAGGGTTCTTTCAAAATGGAAAGGCTGACACACACAGACGCATACACACACAGATGCACATACATGCACACGTACACACTCATGCAAACACATTTGTACACATACATTCACATATGCACATAAACAAATATGCACTTTTAGGCACATGCATGCACACAGGCAGACTCTCATGCATGTATATTTGTGTATGCACGTGTGTACACATGGAATGCATGCACAGATACATACGCATTCAAACACACAAACACTGTGTGTATCTGCATGCATGAAAACACACAAACACAGCCGGGCATGGTGGCTCACACCTGTAATCTCAGCACTTTGCGAGGTAAAGGCGGGTGGATCACCTGAAGCAGGAGTCTGAGACCAGCCTGGCCAACATGGTGAAATCTCTACTAAAAAATACAAAAAGTAGGCTGGGCGTGGAGGCTGACGCCTGTAATCTCAGCACTTTGGCAGGCTGAGGTGGGCAGATCACCTGAGGTCAGGAGTTCGAGACCAGCCTGACCAACATGGAGAAACCCCATCTCTACTTAAAACACAAAATTAGCTGGGCGTGGTGGTGCATGCCTGTAATCCCAGCTACTCAGGAGGCTGAGCCAGAAGAATAACTTGAACCCGGGAGGCTGAGGTTGCGGTGAGCCGAGAACACCCCATTGTACTCCAGCCTGGGCAACAAGAGCAAAACTCTGTCTCTAAATAAATAAACAAAGCAAAAATTAGCGAGGCATGGTGGCGTGTTCCTGTAATCCCAGCTACTCAGGAGGCTGAGGCAGGAGAATCGCTTGAACCTCGCAGGCAGAGGTTGCAATGAGCCGAGATGCTGCCACTGCACTCCAGTCTGGACAACAAGGGCGAGACTCTGTCACACACAAGAAAACCCACAAACATATGTGTGCACACAGATACGGGCACAAAAATGTACACACATGTGCAAGCACACACATAGACACATGTACACAGTACCCGTGTGTGCACAGGCATGCATGCAGTCATGTGCAAATGTGCAGACATGGCTACACATAGGCATGCACACATATAGACCCACGTACACACACGCACATGGATATTCGTGCACACAATGCACACGTACAAGCACACTCCGACACGCATGCGTGTGCAAAGGCACATTTGCACATACACATGCACACTCACCACCACTTTCCCTCCAGAAGCAGCTCCTGCTGTGAGCACCAGGCTCCAGAAGGGTCAAACATCCTTCATTACCCACAACCCAGTTTCACAGCCAGTCCCCGCTGCCTGACTCTCGTTTCTCCTCCAGCAGGCACCTCTGTCCTGCGTTTGGGAGCTGCATTCCTGATGGTCCTCCTTTGGCTCACGCTGCTCCTGATCGCCATGCCCTGTCTCCTGCGAACAAAGGAGGGTAAGAGCTGGAGAAAAAATCCACGTGCCACTTGGGGAGCCGGGGGCGGGGGGACAGGCACACAATGTCAGCATGCCGTCCTTCAGGGAAACTTTTCATGATGAGCTCATGGCAGAGTCTCGTGCCGTGGTCAGGAATGACTCAGAGACATCCCTGTACCCGTCGCCAAGTTCCCTGTAATGCAGCATCTTGCAAAACAGTAATACGACCTCACAGGCAGGGACCTGATTGTGACACAGACGCCATGTGAGGTGTTTTGATGAAACTCACACGCTGGGATCAACAGCGCCAATTACAATTTCCAGTTTCCTTCATTGTTTATCTTATTTTTTCATTTTCTTTTTGTTTGTTTTTATTTTGGAGACAGGGTGTCACTCTCTTGCCCAGGCTGGAGTGCAATAGTGTGATCTTGGCTCACTGCAACTTCTGCTACCCGGATTCAAGCAATTCTCCTGCCTCAACCTCCCGAGTAGCTGAGATTACAGTTGCGCACCACCGTGCCCAGCTAATTTCTGTATTTTTGATAGAGACAGGATTTTGCCATGTTGGTCAGGCTGGTCTCGAACTCCTGACCACAGGTGATCCGCCTGCCTCGGCCTCCCAAAGTACTGGGATTACAGGTGTGAGCCACCGTGCCCAGCTTTTTATTCATTGGTTTTTACTGTCTATTATTGCAGGGTTTCACTTTAGCTTGAATTTCTTTTAACTTTAATTTGCTTTTCATTCTTTAACTTCTTTTTTTTTTTTTTTTTGACACAGTTTCATTCTTGTTGCCCAAGCTGGAGTGTAACAGTGTGACCATGGCTCACCGCAACCTCCACCTCCCAGGTTCAACTGCTTCTCCTGTCTTAGCCTCCCAAGCACCTGGGATTACAGGTGTCCACCACCACGCCCAGCTAATTTTTCTGTTTTTAGTAGAGACGGGGTTGCACCATGTTAACCAGAGTAGTCTAGAACTCCTGACCTCAGGTGATCTGCCTTCCTCAGCCTCCCAAAGTGCTGGGATTACAGGTGTGAGCCACCGTGCCCAGCTTTTTATTCATTGGTTTTTACTGTCTATTATTGCAGGGTTTCACTTTAGCTTGAATTTCTTTTAACTTTAATTTGCTTTTCATTCTTTTTTTAACTTCTTATTTTTTTTTGACACAGAGTTTCATTCTCGTTGCCCAGGCTGGAGTGTAACAGTGTGACCATGGCTCACCGCAACCTCCACCTCCTGGGTTCAACTGATTCTCCTGTCTCAGCCTCCCAAGCACCTGGGATTACAGGTGTGAGCCACCGTGCCCAGCTTTTTATTCATTGGTTTTTACTGTCTATTATTGCAGGGTTTCACTTTAGCTTGAATTTCTTTTAACTTTAATTTGCTTTTAATTCTTTTTTTAACTTCTTATTTTTTTTTGACACAGAGTTTCATTCTTGTTGCCCAGGCTGGAGTGTAATAGCGTGACCATGGCTCACCGCAACTTCTGCTACCCGGATTCAAGCAATTCTCCTGCCTCAGCCTCCCAAAGTATGGGGATTACAGGTGTGAGCCACTGTGCTCAGCTTTTTATTCATTGGTTTTACTAT
>JAKFGR010000384.1:0-13336 GCA_021498465.1 Hylobates pileatus
GCTGGGATTACAGGCATGTGGCACCACACCGGGCTAATTTTGTATTTTCAATTGAGACGGGATTTCTCCATGTTTCTCAGGCTTGTCTCCAACTCCCGAACTGAGGTGACGCGCCCAGCTCTGTCTCCCAAAGTGATGGGATTACAGGCATGAGCCGCCGTGCCCAGCCTATTCTATTGCATTGTATTGTATTGTATTGTACTGTACTGTACTGTACTGTACTGAACTGTACTGTACTGTACTGAACTGTACTGTACTGTACTGAACTGTACTGTACTGAACTGTACTGTACTGTACTGAACTGTACTGTACTGTACTGTACTGTACTGAACTGTACTGTACTGTACTGTACTGTACTGTACTGTACTGTACTGAACTGTACTGTATTGTATGGTGTTGACTTATTTTATTTATTTAGTTTTATGTTCTTTTATTTATTTGTTTGTTTGTTTTTGCCTGACCAAACGTCAATCAGACCCAGTCGTCAAAGTGGCGCTTTCCTTGGCAACAAGGGAGGGAGGAAGTTGGAGATGAGGGCGGGGGCGGCGGAGAAGACACAGTTGCCCCAGGCTGTGCGCAGGCGGCCTGAGATTCCTTCCTCTGTGAGGCCTCCCTTTTCAGAGTAACAGGGGCCGCTAGGTGACGCCCGACGTCTGCCAATGAGAGTGTCAGCCCGGAATGAATTGGGATCGCCTGGAGGGGGATGGGGGAGGGGGAAGGATGGAGGCCCCCCACAGCACAGTGGGTCACCGCGCCCTCCCAGGCGACCCCCACAACTAATCGACCAGGGACCCTGGGGGGAGGCAGCCTAAGTCCCCACCCATCGGATCATCTGGAACTTCCGTCCAGAGACCAGAGACCGACTGGGAATTGTCTCACTCAAGGTCCAAATCGAAAAGAATCACAGACACCAGGACTAAGGCAATTTCTAAAACACTAGTTTCTGTGTTTTTGGTATATCCGTGTATTTCTGTAACACAAAATTACTTATTTTAAACGATTTTTCTCCTCCTGACGTGTACGGTCGTGTGATAGGCGGACCAGGGGACTCCTCAGCTCAGAGTCCATGAGGCCAGAAGCTGACGTCCTAAATTTCTACTTAGAATGAATTTAAGCACACCAGCCAAACACTCTGCCCTGAAACTGTGGGCGGGAAGACAAGCGGGGGTGGGGGGAGGGAGGTGGGGAAGCCGGGCGCGGTAGGTTCACGCCTGTCATCCCCGCACTTTTGGGAGGCCAAGGGCAGGTGGATCCCTCGATCCAAGCCTTGGCAACGTGGTGAAACCTCGTCTCTACAAAAAAAAAAAACACAAAAACTAACTGGTTTCATAACCTGGACTCCAAGTTAATAAATAGATAAATAGGCCGGGGGCGGTGGCTCACGCCTGTCATCCCAGCACTTTGGGAGGCCGAGACGGACGGATCACGGGGTCAGGAGATCGAGACCATCCTGGTTACCGCAGTGAAACCCCGTCTCTACTCAAAATACAAAAAGTTAGTCAGGCGCGGTGGCGGGCGCCTGTAGTCCCAGCTACTTGGGAGGCTGAGGCAGGAGAAGGTCGTGAACCCGGGAGGCAGAGCTTGCAGTGAGCCGAGATCGTGCCGCTGCACTCCAGCCTGGGCCACAGAGCGAGAATCTGTCTCGAAAATAAACAAACAAACAAACAAACAAATAAATAAATAAATAAATAAATAAATAAATAAATAAATAATTGTCAATAAATACATGGATTAAAATTGAAAACTAAAAAAAAAAAAAAATGTAGCCGGCCGGGCGCGATGGCTCACGCCTGTCATCCCAGCACTTTGGGAGGCCGAGGCGGGCGGATCAACTAGGGTCGCCAGTTCGAGACCAGCCTGACCCACATGGAGAAATGCCGTCTCTACTAACAATACAAAATCAGCCGGACGTGGTGGTCCAGGTCTGTAATCCCAGCTACTCAGGAGGCTGAGGCAGGAGAATCACTTGAACACGGGAGGTGGAGGTTGCGGCGAGCCGAGATGGTGCCATTGCACTCCGGCGTGGGCACCAAGAGTGAAACTCCACCCCCCCCCAAAAAAATTATGTGCTGTATTCTGTTAGTTTTGCTTCCTACCCTGAGAAGAATATAATACAGCTGTTGTCTGTCTGCCTGCCTGCCTGCCTGCCTGCCTGCCTGCCTGCCTGTGACAGGGCCTCACTGTCTTTCGCCCAGACTGGAGTGCAGTGACACCATGATGGCTCACTCGCTGCAGCCTCAAGCTCCCCAGGGTTAGGCGATTCCTCAAGGGATCCTACGGCCTCGGCCTCCCAAAGTGTTGGGGTTACAGGCGTGAGCCACCAGCACCCGGCCCGAGTTAATACATCTGGTCTCACTACGTCTTAACCACACACCCATGAAGGACTCAAGTCAAGAGAGAGTCGGCCAGAGACTCTCAGCATTCTCTTCCCAAAGCACGTGTGTCCCGAGCTCCTGTGGTTTTAGGTGGCCACGCGTAGAGGAGAGATTTCCGATGTTTCCAGAGAGGTGCCAGCCACAGCCATTCGGGGCATCCGAGCCGGAGATGGGGTTCCCGACAGCGACTTAAGGGCCAGGAAGGGCCAGAATCTGCCAAGGCCCGTGTTCCAGGGTGGGGCCCGATGGAACCCAAGGTAGAGGGAGTCAGCCGTCCGCACAGAGAGCTCCAGCCCTAGGCCCCACTGTGCAGACCGAATCAGAAGGAAGAGAGTCCTTCGTCCTACATGCCACATCCCTCCACCGAACTTGGGAGCGGAAACATGGAAACCCCGTGTTTCCAAACGTCAGGTGACTCTCGGTTTGCAATGGGTCACAAGGGGCCGGGCTCTCCAGAGTCGGCAGGATAAAGAAGTCATTCTGGCTCGGCCTCCCCCATCCCCGGGTAACTGTCGCTGGTGACTTGAAATGAGCCGGGGCTGGCAGGCCCAGGAGCAGCTACGGGGGTGAGGGGGGCGGGGGGTGTGCCTCAGGCACGGCAGAAAGTAAGTGGGGCCTGAGCCTGGAGGATGACGGTGCTGCAGGGACCCGTCCAGGCAGCTATATGGCAAGCAGTAAACCACTATGCTTACCGAGGTGCGGTTTTCCTCGCAGAACGCCTTTATGCAGAAGTACACTCTGTTTTTACTGGAGACCTGTTCTTACCGCTCGGGAAAGGCCTATAAAGCATATAGGACTCTTGAAAGGACACAGTCGTACTACACCGCAATGCAAATACCTGCTTGCAAAATGTCGTGTTGATCTCAGCAAGCTTGCAGAAGGGGAACGAATCTTATCGGGTGGAGTGTTTAATAAACAGAAAAGCCATGATGGTATTGTTACTCCTATGTTATTGAGTTTGGTGATTCGGCTTGCTTTACTCTCTCATTGTTGGGACAGTTATATCGCAAGACAGATCCGCTTGCCAAAGCGTCAGAGTGTCACCAAAAGAGCCTTAGTTTAAAGCCTTTCCTCCGGTATCCCTTTGAATCATTCTGTGAAATAGGTGAAAAGCCAGATCCTGACCAAACATTTAAATTCACTTCTTTACAGAACTTTAGCAACGGTCTGCCCAACTGTTGCACCACACAAGTACCTCGTCATAGTTTATGTCACAGACAGCCTGAGACCCTTCTTACGGAAACACCCCAGGACACAATTGAATTAAACAGATTGAATTTAGAATCTTCCAATTCAAAGTACTCCTCGAATACAGATTCCCCAGTGTCTTCTATTGATCCAGCTGTCATTTCACCTGATACTGTCCCACTGGGAACAGGAACTTCCATATTGTCTGCACAGGTTCAAAATAAACCAAAAACTGGTCGGAGTTTATCAGGACGGCCAGCAGCTGTTAGTCCGTTAACTCCAAGTGTTGGGATTTTGCCATTAGAAACCCCAAGTCCGGGAGATGGATCCTATTTACAAAACTACACTAGTATCAGACACCTTCTGTCATTGACGTGCCATCCACTGGAGCCCCTTCAAAAAAGCCTGTTGCCAGAATCGGCCGAACTGGAGCACAGTCTGTCTTCTGGCAGAGTGGACATAGCCGAGAGGTAACTCCAATTCTTGCAAAAACACAAAGTTCTGGTCCACAAACAAGGGCAACACCTCAGGTATCGAGCCCCACTGTGGCATCTCCCCCAAATGCACTGCCTCGAAGAAATCCATGACTCTTGACTAGTGACAGCTCCACAACCAAGGAGAATAGGAAAAAAATTAAAAATGAAGTGTCCACCTAAAATCCCACACAGAAAAACCAAAAGTAAAACTAACGAAGGAGGAATGACTCAACCTCACGTCAATGGCAGCCTGGAAATGACAAAATTGGACTCTTCCGTCATTTCAGAAGGGAAAATATCCACAGTCACACCTCAGATTCAGGCTTTTAATCTCCAAAAAGCAGCAGCAGAAGGCTTGATGAGCCTTCTCCGTGAAAGGGGGAAAGGTTATTTAGCTTTGTGTTCTTACCACTGCAAACAAGCTATCAATATTGTGAGCCATCTACCTTCACACCACTACGATACCGGTTGGGTACTGTGCCAAATTGGAAGGGCCTATCTTGAGCTTTCAGAGTCCACGCAAGCTGGAAGAATCTCCTCAGAGGTTAGAAGGATGGAGAATTATAGGGCCGAAGGCCGGGAGATCTATTCCGCAACACTTTGGCATCCTCAAAAAGATGTTGCTCTTTCAGTTCTGTCAAAAGACTTGAGAGACATGGATAAAATGGCCGCGCAGGCGGCCTGAGATTCCTTCCTCTGTGAGGCCTCCCTTTTCAGAGTAACAGTGGCCGCTAGGTGATGCCCGACGTCTACCAATGAGAGTGTCAGCCCGGAATGAATTGGGATCGCCTGGAGCGGGATGGGGGAGGGGGAAGGATGGAGGCCCCCCACAGCACAGTGGGTCACCGCGCCCTCCCAGGCGATCCCCACAACTAATCGACCAGGGACCCTGGGGGGAGGCAGCCTAAGTCCCCACCCATCGGATCATCCGGAACTTCGGTCCAGAGACAAGAGACCGACTGGGAATTCTCTCCCTCAAGGTCCAAATCGAAAAGAATCACTGGCACGGACACCGGGACTAAGGCAATTTCTAAAAGACTGGTTTCTGTGTTTTTGGTATATCCGTGTATTTCTGTAACACAAAATTACTTATTTTAAACGATTTTTCTCCTCCTGACGTGTACGGTCGTGTGATAGACGGACCAGGGGACTCCTCAGCTCAGAGTCCATGAGGCCAGAAGCTGACGTCCTAAATTTCTACTTAGAATGAATTTAAGCACACCAGCCAAACACTCTGCCCTGAAACTGTGGGCGGGAAGACAAGCGGGGGTGGGGGGAGGGAGGTGGGGAAGCCGGGCGCGGTAGGTTCACGCCTGTCATCCCCGCACTTTTGGGAGGCCAAGGGCAGGTGGATCCCTCGATCCAAGCCTTGGCAACGTGGTGAAACCTCGTCTCTACAAAAAAAAAAAAACACAAAAACTAACTGGTTTCATAACCTGGACTCCAAGTTAATAAATAGATAAATAGGCCGGGGGCGGTGGCTCACGCCTGTCATCCCAGCACTTTGGGAGGCCGAGACGGACGGATCACGGGGTCAGGAGATCGAGACCATCCTGGTTACCGCAGTGAAACCCCGTCTCTACTCAAAATACAAAAAGTTAGTCAGGCGCGGTGGCGGGCGCCTGTAGTCCCAGCTACTTGGGAGGCTGAGGCAGGAGAAGGTCGTGAACCCGGGAGGCAGAGCTTGCAGTGAGCCGAGATCGTGCCGCTGCACTCCAGCCTGGGCCACAGAGCGAGAATCTGTCTCGAAAATAAACAAACAAACAAATAAATAAATAAATAAATAAATAAATAAATAAATAAATAATTGTCAATAAATACATGGATTAAAATTGAAAACTAAAAAAAAAAAAAAAATGTAGCCGGCCGGGCGCGATGGCTCACGCCTGTCATCCCAGCACTTTGGGAGGCCGAGGCGGGCGGATCAACTAGGGTCGCCAGTTCGAGACCAGCCTGACCCACATGGAGAAATGCCGTCTCTACTAACAATACAAAATCAGCCGGATGTGGTGGTCCAGGTCTGTAATCCCAGCTACTCAGGAGGCTGAGGCAGGAGAATCACTTGAACACGGGAGGTGGAGGTTGCGGCGAGCCGAGATGGTGCCATTGCACTCCGGCGTGGGCACCAAGAGTGAAACTCCACCCCCCCCCAAAAAAATTATGTGCTGTATTCTGTTAGTTTTGCTTCCTACCCTGAGAAGAATATAATACAGCTGTTGTCTGTCTGCCTGCCTGCCTGCCTGCCTGCCTGCCTGCCTGCCTGTGACAGGGCCTCACTGTCTTTCGCCCAGACTGGAGTGCAGTGACACCATGATGGCTCACTCGCTGCAGCCTCAAGCTCCCCAGGGTTAGGCGATTCCTCAAGGGATCCTACGGCCTCGGCCTCCCAAAGTGTTGGGGTTACAGGCGTGAGCCACCAGCACCCGGCCCGAGTTAATACATCTGGTCTCACTACGTCTTAACCACACACCCATGAAGGACTCAAGTCAAGAGAGAGTCGGCCAGAGACTCTCAGCATTCTCTTCCCAAAGCACGTGTGTCCCGAGCTCCTGTGGTTTTAGGTGGCCACGCGTAGAGGAGAGATTTCCGATGTTTCCAGAGAGGTGCCAGCCACAGCCATTCGGGGCAGCCGAGCCGGAGATGGGGTTCCCGACAGCGACTTAAGGGCCAGGAAGGGCCAGAATCTACCACGGCCCGTGTTCCAGGGTGGGGCCCGATGGAACCCAAGGTAGAGGGAGTCAGCCGTCCGCACAGAGAGAGCTCCAGCCCTAGGCCCCACTGTGCAGACCGAATCAGAAGGAAGAGAGTCCTTCGTCCTACATGCCACATCCCTCCACCGAACTTGGGAGCGGAAACATGGAACCCCCGTGTTTCCAAACGTCAGGTGACTCTCGGTTTGCAATGGGTCACAAGGGGCCGGGCTCTCCAGAGTCGGCAGGATAAAGAAGTCATTCTGGCTCGGCCTCCCCCATCCCCGGGTAACTGTCGCTGGTGACTTGAAATGAGCCGGGGCTGGCAGGCCCAGGAGCAGCTACGGGGGTGAGGGGGGCGGGGGGTGTGCCTCAGGCACGGCAGAAAGTAAGTGGGGCCTGAGCCTGGAGGATGACGGTGCTGCAGGGACCCGTCCAGGCAGCTATATGGCAAGCACTAAACCACTATGCTTACCGAGATGCGGTTTTCCTCGCAGAACGCCTTTATGCAGAAGTACACTCAGAAGAAGCCTTGTTTTTACTGGAGACCTGTTCTTACCGCTCAGGAAAGGCCTACAAAGCATATAGACTCTTGAAGGGACGCAGTCGTGCTACACCGCAATGCAAATACCTGCTTGCAAAATGTCGTGTTGATCTCAGCAAGCTTGCAGAAGGGGAACGAATCTTATCGGGTGGGGTGTTTAATAAACAGAAAAGCCATGATGGTATTGTTACTCCTATGTTATTGAGTTTGGTGATTCGGCTTGCTTTACTCTCTCATTGTTGGGACAGGTATATCGCAAGACAGATCCGCTTGCCAAAGCGTCAGAGTGTCACCAAAAGGGCCTTAGTTTAAAGCCTTTCCTCTGGTATCCCTTTGAATCATTCCGTGAAATAGGTGAAAAGCCGGATCCTGACCAAACGTTTAAATTCACATCTTTACAGAGCTTTAGCAACGGTCTGCCCAACTGTTGCACCACACAAGTACCTCGTCATAGTTTATGTCACAGACAGCCTGAGACCCTTCTTACGGAAACACCCCAGGACACAATTGAATTAAACAGATTGAATTTAGAATCTTCCAATTCAAAGTACTCCTCGAATACAGATTCCCCAGTGTCTTCTATTGATCCGGCTGTCATTTCACCTGATACTGTCCCACTGGGAACAGGAACTTCCATATTATCTACGCAGGTTCAAAATAAACCAAAAACTGGTCGGAGTTTATCAGGACGACCAGCAGCTGTTAGTCCAATGAACTCCAAGTGTTGGGATTTTGCCATTAGAAACCCCAAGTCCGGGAGATGGATCCTATTTACAAAACTACACTAGTATTAGACACCTTCTGTCACTGACGTGCCATCCACCGGAGCCCCTTCGAAAAAGCCTGTTGCCAGAATCGGCCGAACTGGAGCACAGTCTGTCTTCTCGCAGAGTGGACATAGCCGAGAGGTAACTCCAATTCTTGCAAAAACACAAACAAGGGCATCACCTCAGGTATCGAGCCCCACTGTGGCATCTCCCCTAAATGCACTGCCTCGAAGAAATCCATGACTCTTGACTAGTGACAGCTCCACAACCAAGGAGAATAAGAAAAAAATTAAAAATGAAGTGTCCACCTAAAATCCCACACAGAAAAACCAAAAGTAAAACTAACGAAGGAGGAATGACTCAACCTCACATCAATGGCAGCCTGGAAATGACAAAATTGGACTCTTCCGTCATTTCAGAAGGGAAAATATCCGCAATCACACCTCAGATTCAGGCTTTTAATCTCCAAAAAGCAGCAGCAGAAGGCTTGATGAGCCTTCTTCGTGAAAGGGGGAAAGGTTATTTAGCTTTGTGTTCTTACCACTGCAAACAAGCTATCAATATTTCGAGCCATCTACCTTCTCACCACTACAATGCTGGTTGGGTACTGTGCCAAATTGGAAGGGCCTATGTTGAGCTTTCAGAGTCCACGCAAGCTGAAAGAATCTCCTCAGAGGTAAGAAGGATGGAGAATTGTAGGGTCGAAGGCATGGAGATCTGCTCCGCAACACTTTGGCATCCTCAAAAAGATGTTGCTCTTTCAGTTCTGTCAAAAGACTTGACAGACACGGATAAAAATTCGCCAGCCAGAGGCCTGGCGTGCCACAGGGAACGGTTTCCGCTTGCAACGGGCACACGATATGGCAATTAAATTCTTCCAGAGAGCTATCGAAGTGGATCCAAATCATGCTTAGGCCTCTACTGTATTAGGGCGGGAGTTTGTCTTCACTGTAGAATCGGACAAAGCATTAGCTTGTTTTCGAAATGCTATCAGAGTCCATCCTAGGCATTGTAACGCATGGTAAGCGGCAATGAAGTGTAAAGACAAGCTCTTATTGATGGTGCCGGTACTCGCTAATTTTTCTTGTTAGATAGCTCTTTATTGCCATGAATTTGGTTACCAATACCTAGGGATGGTACATACTGGTCAATAACGTCTAACTGAAATGCTCTCTAACGAAATGTATGTCTTTAACAAACTCTTAAATTAACTCATGATCATAGAATACCAGATCCTTATACTCAACAGTTTCAGTCTTCTACCAAACTTTTGCAGATACTGTAGTTGTCTTTCGTTTGTGTGTGTGTTTCTTTAGTTTTGTGACTGGATGTGTTACTTATTCTTGAACACGAAATGGTGTTGGCCTAACGAAGCCCCTCCGCCCAAGAAGCAATATTCATTTCTAGCCTGTAGCCACCCAAGAGGGAGAATCGGGCTCTCTACAGACCCCACAACCCGCACCCCACCCCCCCCCGCCCCGCCTCGTGAAATGGGCTCTCGCTCCGCCAGGCTCTATTCACGCCGTGTGGTTTTGTAACCTCCAGCGTGTGTGCGTGGCTTGCGGGGTGTGGTGGGGGTGGCTGTGGACAGAGGAGGGGATAAAGCGGCGGTGTCCCGCGGGGGCCCGGGACGTGGGACGTGGGTGGGGTGGCCAGAGCCTCGGGAACTCCTCGCCTGTCAGGACGTCTCCCCCACCCCCCACCCCGGTCCCCTCTCTGACCTACGCTCCACACCTTCGCAGTTCAGTGGGGACCTTGTGGGTGGAAGTCACCATCCCTCTGGACTTTAGCCGACCAAGGCCGGGCTCCCAGGAGCCTCCCCAGAGTCGAGGCCTTGGGCAGGCTCACAAGGATGCTGACGGTGACGGTGATGTACGTTGGAGGCCTCGGGCCAATGCAGAGGTATCCATTTGACCTCGGTGGGACAGGTCAGCTTTGCGGAGTCCCGTGTGTCCTTCCAGAGACTCATCCAGCGCTAGCAAGCACCGTCCCGAGGATCCCAGCTCCCAGCAGAGGCACTTTTTGTTCACACAGAATCCTGGGCAGGAAAGTTCTCAGCAGGCTTAGGCCTCCAGCCAAAAACCCAAAACCACTTCTGGGATTTTTTTTCAAAGAGCCAGTGGTTCCACAAGGGGCCGTGGGTAGTTGTGGAAATGGAGAGAAGTGTTTGCTTATACATATTTGAGACAGAACGGACAGGGCTCGGTCACAGGTCATTTAGGACACGGGCAGATGCATATTGAGAAAACCCTCCCAGCATCCTAGGTGAACAGAGGCATGATTTTTCGAGACTGTCGAGGGAGAAGCAACCCCAGATTTTAGGGTTGGATCTTTATTCATATGTAGTATCTATGAGTTATCCAAGTCCAGAAATCCACTCGCCAGTTCTGTACAGCATTCTGTAGGGAGATCAAATCTGGGATGTCTGATGTTAAGAATTCAGGCCTTGGTAATGGATGAGATTAGATGTGCTTGAGCTTATTTTGCAAAGAAAGAGAGGGCGGGAGATAGCGAGAGCCAGAGAGCGAGCGAGCGAGCGAGTGAGAGAGAGAGAGAGAGAGAGAGAGACAGAGAGAGAGACAGAGACAGAGAGAGACAGAGACAGAGATAGAGAGAGACAGACAGAGAGAGACAAAGATACACAAAGACAGAAAGACAGAGAGAGAGATAGAGAAAGACAGAGATGGACAGAGACCGAGAGAAACAGACACAAAGAGAGAGAGAGAGAGAGAGAGAGAGAGACAGAGAGAGAGACAGAGACAGAGATAGAGAGAGACAGACAGAGAGAGACAAAGATACACAAAGACAGAAAGACAGAGAGAGAGATAGAGAAAGACAGAGATGGACAGAGACCGAGAGAAACAGAAAGAGAGAGAAACAGGGAGACAGGAAGGGAGAGAGACAGACAGAGTGAGAGACAGACAGTCAGGATGACAGACAGGCAGAGAAAGAGAGTAAGATGGAAGGCAGACACACACAGAGGGGGAGAGAGAGAGGGAGAGAGACAGACAGAGTGAGAGACAGACAGACAGGATGACTGACAGGCAGAGAAAGAGAGTAAGATGGAAGGCAGACACACACAGAGGGAGAGAGAGAGTGAGAGAGACAGAGACAGACAGAGAGACAGAGAGAAAGAAAGAGACAGACAGAGAAAAAGAGACAGAGAGAGAAAGACAGACAGACAGACAGAGAGAAACAGACAGAAAGAGAGAGACACAGACAAAGAGAGAGAGAGAGAGATAGAGAGAGACAGGGAGGGAGAGAGAGAGAGACAGACAGACAGAGAGACAGGCAGAGAAAGACAGTAAGACACAGGCAGAGACAGAGAGAAAGAGAGAAAGAGACAGTGAGAGAAAGAGATGGGCAGAGAGAGAGAGAGAGACAAATAGACAGAGAGGGAGAGAGACAGACCGACAGACAAACAGACAGGCAGAGAGAGGGAGTAAGACGGAAGATAGACACAGTGAGAGAGACAGGCAGAGAGAGAGAGGGAGAAACAGACAGGCAGAGAGAGAGAGAGAGAGACGACAGAGAAAGAGAAAGACAGAGACAGAGACAGACAGAGACACAGAGAGAGGGGGAGGAAGGGCGTGCTCCAGAAATAATTACACATATTTTATAACGCTTTTGATCCCATACACCGTGGCCGGGGGTATACTTTGAAAACAACAACAAGAACAACAGCAACAACAACGACGACGACGACGACGACGACAACTACAACAACAGCAACAGCAACAAGAGCAGCGGCAGCATTAAACTACAGTTCTAGAAAATTAGATGTTATGAAGTATAGTAAACATCAACCGGCTCTCACTGCACGTGGAGAGATGCAGAAAAGCGTTAGTTAACAACAGGAGAAAACAGCAGCTCACATGTCTTGGGGAAAACATACGTCTTCCTGAAAACTGGGGATTGCTACTTCACCTGAAAAGAAATACATACGAAAAAGGAAAACCAAGAACAAAGCAAAACAAGCCAACAAACACGGGCCAAGGCACCGTCCCTGGAAATCTTTTTTTTTTTTTTTTTTTCTTTTTTTTGTACTTTAAGTTTTAGGGGACATGTGGACGTTTTGCGGGTTTCTTTTTTTTTTTTTTTTTTTAAGTACAATTTCCATTTTATTTTTCTCCAGAGAATAGTCTGTCTTCAGTCTTTAAGAACTCAGCTCCTTACATGGGCTTTGGTGGGGGACGTGGGGCAGCACCCGCAGGTCTAAATCGGGGTGGGGGTGTTCGGTCCTTGCGGGCTTCACGAGATCGATTCCTGACTACTTTGCTGTGAATTGCACAACTCACACAGTAATGTAGCTTCACATACAGCTTGGGAAGCACATAGGCATCGAAGACGCTCGCTTCAGAAATGTCCCTGACTGCTGCGGCCTCCACTATGTTTCGAATGACGAATTTCTTAATGGCCTTGTCCTTGGGCACGCATCGGGCACAGTTAGTGCAGCGAAGAGGCTGCACGTGGCCGCGGCCCTTGTTGGCACGACCATTGTTCCTTCGTGTCTTTGTCATTTTGGAGGCACGGACCGGAGAGAGCGCGGGTTTCTTACATATGTATCCGTGTGCCATGTTGGTGTGCTGCACCTATTAACTCGTCATTTAGCATTAGGTGTATCTCCTAATGCTATCCGTCCCCCCTCCCCCCACCGTCCCTGGAAATCTTAAGTGAGCAAAGTATTAGTTTTCAGAAAGCGTTTCTATTTCGGGCAAATACTGAGAAGGCCCAGACTAGAGCTGTGACGCCGTTCCCATTGTGAAACTATGCTGGCCGGAGGGAGGGAGGTAGGAAACTAAAACATCATGATAAAAGGTGATTGAGACCCAGCCAGGGTGAAGCTTTCCCAGGAGGGAGGCCTGATTCATAACTTCTCAATCAAAAGTAAGGTTCAACTCTGTTAGTTGAATGCACAGAATGGAAAGAACTTTGGCAGAATGATTCTGTGTAGTTGTTATTTGAAGATATTCCTTTTTCCACTATAGGCACCTTAGCGCTCCAAATGTCGACGTGCAGTTTCTACAGAAAGAGAGTTTCACAACCTCTAAATCAAAAGTAAGGTTCAACTCTGTTAGTTGAATGCACAGAATGGAAAGAACTTTGGCAGAATGATTCTGTGTAGTTTTAATTAGAAGATATTCCTTTTTCCACTATAGGCCCCTCAGTGCTCCGAAAGTCCGCTTGCAGTTTCTACAGAGAGACAGTTTCAGAACTTCTCAACCAAAAGTACCGTTCACCTCTGCTAGTTAAATGCAGAGATCAGAAAGAAGTTTCAGAATGCTTCTGTGTAGTT
>JAKFGR010000385.1:0-13259 GCA_021498465.1 Hylobates pileatus
CCTCAGAGTACATACAATCTTCACTTTTAGAACTTAATTCAGCTTTTATGGAGCCTGGATAGTAAAGTATTTTATTGGCGTTTGAATGAGCTAAGAAAATGCGTATAAATCCACATGCTTAACTATGAGGGCACAAGCAGCACTTTCGAAATCAAAACATTAAACCGTGTAAATTTTTTGTTTCTGAAAAATCAAGTCTTTATCATTTTACTAGAAACTATTTACAGAGTAAACTAATGAGATTCTTCCTGAGGTCAAAAGACTTTTTGGAAAATCTTCTCCTTGATGAAGTTTCACTTAAAACATCACTTCCATCGTGAAGTATTTCTTGAAGATATTCTTGGTCCCTTTCCTGTTATGTGGAATGGTCAATTCAAATTTTAAAGGAGACTTTGAGATGTTTTTCATCTATTATTTTAAAAATGTTGAAGGGGTTTTTAATTCTGCCTTCAACAGAGATAGACACACCTCTGATTACGATGTAAAACTGAATACGTTACTCTGACAGGCTTTCTCCTCTGCAGCGCAGCTGCCATCATTATTAATAAGGATTGAATGCTTTTACTCCATGCAGAATCTGTATTCCCTGCTTTATAAAGAATAGAAATCTAATTCTATGAAGGCAGATAAAAGTAATCCCTTCAACCTACCGATGACTGAATCATTTACCAAAGCACTCAGACTTTAAATAGCATTTATCAAATGTGTCTATATTTCTACACAGATTCATATGAAGAGCATGTAGTTTAAATCATTGCACACTTTATGCTTTTCATGAGTTGTGATGCTCATTAATATTTTTATCACATTTCCCCAAAGATAGGCTACTTACTGTTATTATTTTCAGTTAGAAATATAGATGTATTTTCTATTTTTGATGACTTTGAAACATAACCCTTGGAATATAATATCTGTGTGTAATATCTGTGGAAAGCATGAAAGTAATATTCAAACAGTATGCATCTTTTCCAGAATGAAAATTTCCTCTACAATAAACGTTCATCTTTTTTTTCCTGATGGGCACATAAAAGTCAACATTTCTAACATTGCTGTTCTTTATTTACAGTAAACGCATCAGCTTCAGGTGTTGCAGAAACTGGGCAAGAGGCCACAAGGTACACAATACACACACACACACAAAACTTGTATTATTATACTTACCTAAGTGTCTAAAGAGGTGGATAAATATATTAGATTGCTCTAGAACAATGATTTTTATGGGGCCTATTGGAAAGTATGACTGTAGTTTGAGTGAGATGCCTGTAAGAGATTCAATTTGGCCACTATTTATTGAGTATTCAATTTTAAAAATACTAACAGAAGGCTCATGGGATAGAAATTTCCATTTAAATCTCTGGGAAATGTGCTACTAGATGCTGCAGTAAAAAGATTGGTATGGTAATTGTCAAATATATCTAATATCTAAACCTTTGTTTGTTTTTTTACCTGAAATCCTTATGGCGATGATTGTGTATGTCAACTTGAATCTTCCCATCAACAAGATAAATAAATAGCCAGCCTACCTTTATAAATTAATAATTTAGTTCACCTGCTCTATGTTTTGAGGGCAGTGTTTCTCTTCCTTTGACATGCGCAAGATTCACCTGGGGATCTTATTAAAATGCAAACTCATAGACCACAATTTCACTAGCTAAGATAGTGAAGTGGTGTGGCATGTTCAGTGGGTGTGGTGTGTGTGGTGTGTGTGTGCAGTGTCAGGGGATTGTGTGTGTGCATGTGCACATGGTGTAGTGTGTGTTTTGGTGTCTGTGTGTGGGGTGTGTTTGCGCGTGCTCATGGTGTGGTGTGTGCAGTGTGTGTATTATGAGTGACTGTTTCTCTTAGCATGTGGTCATCAGTCTTCCAGACCAGCTTTCTCCGTGTCTGGGGCGGCGCCGCCGCGGCTTCGCTCTCTCCTCTTCTCCGTTAATGATCCTTCCGCAGGTTCACCTACGGAAACCTTGTTACTTTTACTTCCTCTAGATAGTCAAGCTCGACCGTCTTCTCAGCGCTCCGCCAGGGCCGTGGGCCGACCCCGGCTGGGCCGATCCGAGGGCCTCACTAAACCATCCAATCGGTAGTAGCGACGGGCGGTGTGTACAAAGGGCAGGGACTTAATCAACGCAAGCTTATGACCTGCACTTACTGGGAATTCCTCGTTCATGGGGAATAATTGCAATCCCCGATCCCCATCACGAATTGGGTTCAACGGGTTACCCGCGCCTGCCGGCGTAGGGTAGGCACATGCTGAGCCAGTCAGTGTAGCGCGCGTGCAGCCCCGGACATCTAAGGGCATCACAGACCTGTTATTGCTCAATCTCGGGTGGCTGAACGCCACTTGTCCCTCTAAGAAGTTGGGGGATGCCGACCGCTCGGGGGTCGCGTAACTAGTTAGCATGCCAGAGTCTCGTTCGTTATCGGAATTAACCAGACAAATCGCTCCACCAACTAAGAACGGCCATGCACCACCACCCATGGAATCGAGAAAGAGCTATCAATCTGTCAATCCTGTCTGTGTCCGGGCCGGGTGAGGTTTCCCGTGTTGAGTCAAATTAAGCCACAGGCTCCACTCCTGGTGGTGCCCTTCCGTCAATTCCTTTAAGTTTCAGCTTTGCAACCATATTACCCCCGGAACCCAAAGACTTTGGTTTCCCGGAAGCTGCCCGGTGGGTCATGGGAATAACGCTGCCGCATCGCCAGTCGGCATCATTTATGGTCGGAACTATGACGGTATCTGATCGTCTTCGAACCTCCGACTTTCGTTCTTGATTAATGAAAACATTCTTGGCAAATGCTTTCACTCTGGTCTGTCTTGCGCCAGTCCAAGAATTTCACCTCTAGCGGCGCAATACGAATGCCCCCGGCCGTCCCTCTTAATCATGGCCTCAGTTCCAAAAACCAACAACATAGAACCGCGGTCCTATTCCATTATTCCTAGCTGCGGTATCCAGGCGGCTCGGGCCTGCTTTGAACACTCTAATTTTTTCAAAGTAAACGCTTCGGGCCCAGCGGGACACTCAGCTAAGAGCATCGAGGGGGCGCCGAGAGGCAAGGGGCGGGGACGGGCGGTGGCTCGCCTCGCGGCGGACCGCCCGCCGCTCCCAAGATCCAACTACAAGCTTTTTAACTGCAGCAAGTTTAATATACACTATTGGAGCTGGAATTACCGCGGCTGCTGGCACAAGACTTGCCCTCCAATGGATCCTCGTTAAAGGATTTAAAGTGGACTCATTCCAATTACAGGGCCTCGAAAGAGTCCTGTATTGTTATTTTTCGTCACTACCTCCCCGGGTCGGGAGTGGGTAATTTGCGCGCCTGCTGCCTTCCTTGGATGTGGTAGCCGTTTCTCAGGCTCCCTCTCCGGAATCGAACCCTGATTCCCCGTCACCCGTGGTCACCATGGTAGGCACAGTGACTACCATCGAAAGTTGATAGGGCAGACTTTCGAATGGGTCGTCGCAGCCACGGGGGGTGTGCGATCGGCCCGAGGTTATCTAGAGTCACCAAAGCCCCCGGCGCCCGTCCGCGGGCCAAGGACGGTGAGGGGCTGACCGGGTTGGTTTTGATCTGATAAATGCACGCATCCCCCCCGCGAAGGGGGTCAGTGCCCGTCGGCATGTATTAGCTCTAGAATTACCACAGTTATCCAAGTAGAAGAGGAGCGAGTGACCAAAGGAACCATAACTGATTTAATGAGCCATTCGCAGTTTCACTGTACAGGCCGTGCGTACTTAGACATGCATGGCTTAATCTTTGAGACAAGCATATGCTACTGGCAGGATCAACCAGGTAGAGGTAGAGCGCGGCGAGGCCGCAAGGGGACATGCGGAGCGCTAAGGGGCCTATAGTGGAAAAAGGAATGTCTTCAAATAAATACTACACAGAAGCATTCTGTGAAACTTCTTTCTCTTCCGTGCATTCAACTAACAGAGTTGAACCTTACTTTTTATTGAGCAGTTCTGAAACTCTCTTTCTGTAGAAACTGCAAGTGGACAATCCGAGTGGTAAGGGGCCTAGAGTGGAAAAAGGATTATCTTAAAATAAAAACTGCACAGAATATTCTGTGAAACTTCTTTCTGTTCTATGAATTCAACTAACAGATTTGAACCTTACTTTTGATTGAGCAGTTCTGAAACACTCTTTCTGTAGAAACTGCAAGGGGACAGGCGGAGCGCAAAGGGGCCTATAGTGGAAAAAGGAATATCTTCAAATAAAAACTACACAGAAGCATTCTGTGAAACTTCTTTCTGTTCTATGCATTCAACTAACAGAGTTGAACATTACTTTTGATTGAGCAGTTCTGAAAAACTCTTTCTGTGGAAACTGCAAGTTTACATTCGGAGCCCTAAGGGGCCTATAGTGGAAAAAGGACTTTCTTCAAATAAGAACTACACAGAAGCATTCTGTGAAACTACTCTCTGTTCTGTGAATTCAACTAACAGAGTTGAACATTACTTTTGATTGAGCAATTCTGAAACACTCTTGCTGTAGAAACTGCAATGGGATATTCCGAGCGCTAAGGGGCCTAGAGTGGAAAAAGAAATGTCTTCAAATAAAAACTACACAGAATCATTCTGTGAAACTTCTTTCTGTTCTGTGAATTCAACTCACAGAGCTGAACATTACTTTTGATTGAGCAGTTCTGAAACTCTGTTTCTGCAGAAACTTCAAGTTGATATTGCGAGAGCTAACGGGACTAGACTGGAAAAAGCAATATCTTCAAATAAAAACTACACAGAAGCATTCTGTGAAACTACTTTTTGTTCTGTGCATTCAACTAACAGAGTTGAACTTTACTTTTGATTGAGCTGTTCTGAAACTCTCTTTCTGAAGAAACTGCAAGTGGACATTCGGAGTGCTGAGGTGCATATAGTGGAACATGGAATATCTTCAAATAAGAACTACACAGAAGCATTCTGTGAAACTTCTTTCTGTTCTGTGCATTCAACAAACAGAGTTGGAAACCACTTTTCATTGAGCAGTTCTGAAACACTCTTTCTGAAGAAACTGCAATGGGATATTCCGAGCGCTAAGGGGCCTATAGTGGAAAAAGGTATATCTTCAAATAAAAACTACACGGAAGCATTCTGTGAAACTTCTTTCTGTTCTGTGAATTCAACTAACAGAGTTGAACCGTACTTTTGATTGAGCAGTTCTGAAACACACTTTCTGTAGAAACTACAAGTGGACATGCCGAATGAAAGGGACATACAGTGGAAAAAGGAATATCTTCAAATAAAAACAACACAGAAGCATTCTGTGAAACTACTTTTTGTTCTGTGCATTCAACTAACAGAGTTGAACTTTACTTTTGATTGAGCTGTTCTGAAACTCTCTTTCTGAAGAAACTGCAAGTGGACATTCGGAGTGCTGAGGTGCATATAGTGGAAAATGGAATATCTTCAAATAAAAACTACACAGAATCATTCTGTGAAACTTCTTTCTCTTCTGTGCATTCAAATCACTGGGTTGAACCTTACTTTTTATTGAGCAGTTCTGAAACACTCTTTCTGTAGAAACTGCAAGTGGACATTCTGAGCGCTAAGGGCCCTAGAGTGGAAAAAGGAATATCTTCAAATAAAAACTACACAGAAGAATTCTGTGAAACTACGTACTGTTATGTGCATTCAACTAACAGAGTTGAACCTTACTTTTGATTTAGCAGTTCTGAAACACTCTTTCTGCGGAAACTGCAAGTGGACATTCGGAGCGCTAAGGGGCGTATACAGGAAAAAGCAATATCTTCAGATAAAAACTACACAGAAGCATTCTGTGAAACATCTTTCTGTTCTGTGCATGCAACTAACAGAGATGAACGCTACTTTTGATTGAGCAGTTCTGAAACACTCTTTCTGTAGAAACTGCAAGGGAACATTCGGACCGCTAAGGGGACTATAGTGGAAAAAGGGATATCTTCAAATAAAAACTACACAGAAGCATTCTGTGGACTTCTTTCTGTTCTGTGCATTCAACTAACAAGAGTTGAAGCTTAGTTTTGATGGAGCAGTTATGAAACACTCTTTCTGTAGAAACTGGAAGTGGACATTCGGAGAGCTAAGGGGGTTACAGTGGAAAAAGGAATATCTTAAAATGAAAACTACACAGAGGCATTCTGACAAACTTCTTTTTATTCTGTGCATTCAACTCACAGAGTTGAACGTTACTTTTGATTGAGAAGTTCTGAAACTCTCTTTCTGTAGAAACTGCAAGCGAACATTCGGAGCGCTAAGGGACCTATAGAGGAAAAATGTATATCCTCAAATGAAAACTACAGAAGCATTCTGTCAAACTTCTTTCTGTTCCGTTCATTCAACTAACAGACTTGTACCTTACTTTTGATTCAGAAGTTCTGAAATTATCTTTCTGTAGAAACTGCAAGTGGACATTCTGAGCGCTCAGGGGACTATAGTGGAAAAAGGAATATGTTCAAATAAAACTACCCAGAAGCATTCTGTGAAACTTCTTTCTGTTCTGTGAATTCAACTGACAGAGTTCAACGTTACTTTTGATAAAGCAGTTCTAAAACACTCTTTCTGTGGAAACTGCAGGTGGACATTCGGAGCACTAAGGGGCCTACAGTGGAAAAAGGAATATCATCAAATAAAAACTACACAGAAGCATTCTGTGAAACTTCTTTCTGTTCTGTGCATTCAACTAACAGAGTTGAAACTTACTTTTCATTGAGCAGTTCTGAAACACTCTTTCTGTAGAAACTGCAAGTGGAAATGCCGAGCGCAAAGGGGCATAGATTGGAAAAAGTAATATCTTCAAATCAAAGCAACACAGAAGCATTCTGTGAAAGTTCTCTCTGTTCTGTGCATTCAACTAACAGAGTTGAAACTTACTTTTCATTGAGCATTTCTGAAACACTCTTTCTGTAGAAACTGCAAGTGGACAGGCGGAGCGCAAAGGGGCCAATAGTGGAAAAAGGAATGTCTTCAAATAAAAACCACTCAGAAGCCTTCTGTGAAACTACGTACTGTTATGTGCATTCAACTCCCAGAGATGAAACTCAATTTTGATTTAGCAGTTCTGAAACACTCTTTCTGTAAAAACTGCAGATGGATAATCCAAGGGCTAAGGGGTCTATACTGGAAAAAGGAATATCTTAAAATAAAAACTACACAGAAGCATTCTGTGAAACTTCTTTCTGTTCTGTGCATTCAACTAACAGAGTTGAACTTCACTTTTGATTGAGAAGTTCTGAAACACTCTTTCTGTGGAAACTGCAAGTGGACATTCGGAGCGCTAAGGGGCCTAGAGTTGAAAAAGGAATGTCTTCAAATAAAAACTACACAGAATCATTTTTTGAAACTTCTTCCTGTTCTGTGAATTCAACTAACAGAGTTGAACGTTACTTTTGATTGAGCAGTTCTGAAACACTCTTTCTGTAGAAACTGCAAGTGGACATTCGGAGCGCTAAGGGGCCTATAGTGGAAAAAGGAATATCTTCAAATAAAAACTACACAGAAGCATTCTGTGAAACTTCTTTCTGTTCTGTGCATTCAACTAACAGAGTTGAACTTCACTTTTGATTGAGAAGTTCTGAAACTCTTTCTGTGGAAACTGCAAGTGGACATTCGTAGCGCTAAGGGGCCAATAGTGGAAAAAAGAATGTCTTCAAAGGAAAACTACACAGAAGCATTCTTTGAAACTTCTTTCTCTTCTGTGCATTCAACTAACAGAAGTGAACCATACTTTTTATTGAGCAGTTCTGAAGCACTCTTTCTGTAGAAACTGCAAGTGGGCATTCGGAGCGCTAATGGGCCTGGAGTGGAAAAAGGAATATCTTCAAATAAAAACTACACAGAAGAATTCTGTGAAACTTCTTTCTGTTCCAAGCATTCAACTAAGAGAGTTGAACCTTACTTTTGATTGAGCAGTTGTGAGACACTCTTTCTTTAGAAAATGCAAGTGGGCATACTGAGTGTTAAGGGACTTAGAGTGGAAAAAGGAATATCTTCAAATGAAAACTACACAGAAGCATTCTGTGAAACTTCTTTCTGTTCTGTGCATTCACCAGAGTTGAAACATACTTTTGCTTGAGCAGTTCTGAAACACTCTTTCTGTAGAAACTGCAATTGGAAATGCGGTGCGCAAGGTGGACTATAGGTGAAAAAGGTATATCTTCCAATAAAAACTACACAGAAGCATTCTGTGAAACTTCTGTGTGTTCTGTGCATTCAACTAACAGAGTTGAAACTTACTTTTGATTGAGCAGTTCTGAAACACTCTTTCTGTAGGAACTGCAAGTGGACATTTTGAGCGCCAACGGGCCTATAGTGGTAAAAGCAATATCTACAAATGAAAACTACACAGAAGTATTCTGTGAAACTACTTTCTGTTCTGTGCATTCAACTAACAGAGTGGAAACTTACTTTTGATTTAGCTGTTCTGAAACACTTTCTGTAGAAACTGCAAGTGGACATACGGAGTGCTAAGTTGCCTATAGTGGAAAAAGGAATATCTTCAAATAAAAACTACTCGGAAGCGTTCTGTGAAGCTTCTTTCTGTTCTATGCTTTCAACTAACAGAGTTGAACCTTAGTTTTGATTAAGCAGTTGTGAAAGACCCTTTCTGTAGAAACTGCAAGTGGACACACAGAGTGCTAAGGGACCTATAGTGGAAAAAGGAATATCTTCAAATAAAAACTACTCGGAAGCGTTCTGTGAAGCTTCTTTCTGTTCTATGCTTTCAACTAACAGAGTTGAACCTTAGTTTTGATTGAGCAGTTGTGAAACACTTTTTCTGTAGAAACTGCAAGTGGACATACGGAGTGCCAAGGGACTTATAGTGGAAAAAGCTATATCTTCAAATCAAAACTACACAGAAGCATTCTGTGAAACTTGTTTCTGTTCTGTGCATTCAACTAACAGAGATGAACCTTACTTTTGATTAAGTAGTTGTGAAAGACCCTTTCTGTATAAACTGCAAGTGGACACACAGAGTGCTAAGGGACCTATAGTGGTAAAAGGAAGATCTTCAAATAAAAACTACACAGAAGCATTCTGTGAAACACCTTTGTGTTCTATCAATTCAACTAACAGAGTTGAACCATACTTTTGATTGAGCAGTTCTGAAACACTCTTTCTGTGGAAACTGCAAGTTTACATTCGGAGCCCTAAGGGGCCTATAGTGGAAAAAGGACTTTCTTCAAATAAAAACTACACAGAAGCATTCTGTGAAATTTCTTTCTGTTCTGTGCATTCAACTAACAGAGTGGAACTTCACTGTTGATTTAGAAGTTCTGAAACACTCTTTCTGTGGAAACTGCAAGTGGACATCCGGAGTGCTAAGGGGCATATAGTGGAAAAAGGAATATCCCCATATAAAAACTATGCAGAAGCATTCTGTGAAACTACGTAGTGTTATGTGCATTCAACTAACAGAGTTGACCCTTACATTTGATTGAGCAGTTCTGAAACACTCTTTCTGTAGAAACTGCAAGTGGATATTCCGGGGGCTAAGGGGTCTACACTGAAAAAGGAATATCTTCAAATAAAAACTACACAGAAGCATTCTGTGAAACTCCTTTCTGTTCTGGGAATTCAACTAACAGAGTTGAACATTACTTCTGATTGACCAATTCTGAAACATTCTTGCTGTAGAAACTGCAAGGTGACATTCCTAGCGCTAAGGGGCCTAGAGTGGAAAAAGAAATGTCTTCAAATAAAAACTACACAGAATCATTCTGTGAAACTTCTTTCTGTTCTGTGAATTCAACTCACAGAGCTGAACATTACTTTTGATTGAGCAGTTCTGAAACTCTGTTTCTGCAGAAACTTCAAGTTGATATTGCGAGAGCTAACGGGACTAGACTGGAAAAAGCAATATCTTCAAATAAAAACTACACAGAAGCATTCTGTGAAACTACTTTTTGTTCTGTGCATTCAACTAACAGAGTTGAACCGTACTTTTGATTGAGCAGTTCCGAAACACACTTTCTGTAGAAACTACAAGTGGACACGCCGAACGAAAGGGACATATTGTGGAAAAAGGACAATCTTCAAATAAAAACAACACAGAAGCATTCTGTGAAACTTCTTTCTGTTCTATGCGTTCAACTAACGGAGTTGAACCTCACTTTTGATTGAGCAGTTCTGAAACACACTTTCTGTAGAAACTACAAGTGGACACGCCGAACGAAAGGGGCATATAGTGGAAAAAAGAATATCTTCAAATAAAAACAACACAGAAGCATTCTGTGAAACTTCTTTCTGTTCTATGCGTTCAACTAACGGAGTTGAACCTCACTTTTGATTGAGCAGTTCTGAAACACACTTTCTGTAGAAACTACAAGTGGACACGCCGAACGAAAGGGGCATATAGTGGAAAAAAGAATATCTTCAAATAAAAACAACACAGAAGCATTCTGTGAAAATTCTTTCTGTTCTATGCATTCAACTAATAGTGTTGAACGTTACTTTTGATTGAGCAGTTCTGAAACACTCTTTCTGTAGAAACTGCAAGTGGATATTCCGAGCGCTAAGGGGTCTATACTGGAAAAAGGATTATCTTCAAATAAAAAATACACAGAGCATTCTGTGAAACTTCTTTCTGTTCTGTGCATTCACCTAACAGATTTGAACTTCACTTTTGATTGAGAAGTTCTGAAACTCTCTTTCTTAGGAAACCGCAAGTGGAAAATCGTAGCGCCAAGGGGCCAATAGTGGAAAAAAGAATGTCTTCAAATGAAAACTACACAGAAGCATTCTGTGAGACTTCTTTCTGTTCCAAGCATTCAACTAACAGAGTTGAACCTTACTTTTGATTGAGCAGTTCTGAAACACTCTTTCTTTAGAAAATGCAAGTGGACATACTGAGTGTTAAGGGACTTAGAGTGGAAAAAGGAATATCTTCAAATGAAAACTACACAGAAGCATTCTGTGAAACTTCTTTCTGTTCTGTGCATTCACCAAACAGAGTTGAAACATACTTTTGCTTGAGCAGTTCTGAAACACTCTTTCTGTAGAAACTGCAAGTGGAAATGCGGTGCGCAATGGGGCCTATAGGTGAGAAAGTAATATCTTCAAATAAAAACTACACAGAAGCATTCTGTGAAACTTCTGTGTGTTCTGTGCATTCAACTAACAGAGTTGAAACTTACTTTTGATTGAGCAGTTCTGAAACACTCTTTCTGTAGAAACTGCAAGTGGACATTTGGAGCGCCAAGGGGCCTAGAGTGGTAAAAGCCATATCTGCAAATTAAAACTACACAGAAGTATTCTGTGAAACTACTTTCTGTTCTGTGCATTCAACTAACAGTGTTGAAACTTACTTTTGATTTAGCTGTTCTGAAACACTTTCTGTAGAAACTGCAAGTGGACATACGGAGTGCTAAGGTGCCTTTAGTGGAAAAAGGAATATCTTCAAATAAAAACTACACAGAAGCATTCTGTGAAACTTCTTTCTGTTCTATGCTTTCAACTAACAGAGATGAACCTTAGTTTTGATTGAGCAGTTGTGAAACTTTCTGTAGAAACTGCAAGTGGACATACGGAGTGCCAAGAGACTTATAGTGGAAAAAGCTATATCTTCAAATCAAAACTACACAGAAGCATTCTGTGAAACTTCTTTCTGTTCTGTGCATTCAACTAACAGAGTTGAACCTTACTTTTGATTAAGCAGTTGTGAAAGACCCTTTCTGTAGAAACTGCAAGTGGACATACAGACTGCAAAGGGACCTATAGTGGAAAAGGGAGTTTCTTCAAATCAAAACTACACAGAAGCATTCTGTGAAACTTCTTTCTGTTCTGTGCATTCAACTAACAGAGTTGAACCTTACTTTTGATTAAGCAGTTGTGAAAGACCCTTTCTGTAGAAACTGCAAGTGGACATACCGAGTGCTAAGGGACATATTGTGGAAAAAGGAATATCTTCAAATGAAAGCTACACAGAAACATTCTCTGAAACTTCTTTCTGTTCTATGCATTCAACTAACAGAGTTGAACATTAATTTTGATTGAGCAGTTCTGAAACACTGTTTCTGTGGAAACTGCTAGTGGACATACAGACTGCAAAGGGACCTATAGTGGAAAAGGGAGTTTCTTTAAATCAAAACTACACAGAAGTGTTCTGTAAAACTACTTTCTGTTCTGTGCATTCAACTAACAGAGTTGAATCTTACTTTTGATTGAGCAGTTCTGAAACACTCTTTCTGGAGAAACTGCAATGGACAAGCCGAGCGCAAAGGGACATATAGTGGAAAAAGGAATATCTTCATATAAAAACTACACAGAAGCATTCTGTGAAACTTCTCTGTGTTCTGTGCATTCAACCAACAGATTTGAACCTTAGTTTTGATTGAGCATTTCCGAAACACTCTTTCTGTAGAAACTGCAAATGGAGGTTCAGAGCGCTAAGGGGCCTATAGTGGAAATAGTAATAACTTCAAATAAAAACTAAACAGAAGCATTCTGCGAAGCTTCTCTCTGATCTTTGCATTCAACGATTGGAGTTGAACCATACTTTTGATTGAGCAGTTTTGACACACTCTTTCTGTAGAAACTGCAAGTGGACATTCGGAGCGCTAAGGGGCGTATCGTGGAAAAAGAAATATCTTCAAATAAAAACTACAAGGAAGCATTCTGTGAAAATTCTTTCTGTTCTGTTCATTCAACTAACAGAGTTGAACATTACTTTTGATTGAGCAGTTCTGAAACACTCTTTCTGTTGAAACTGCAAGTGGACATTTGGAGCCCTAAGGGGCCTATAGTGCTAAAAGCAATATCTACAAATAAAAACTACACAGAAGCATTCTATGAAACTTCTTTGTGTTCTGTCATTACACTAACCGAGTTGAAACTTACTTTTGATTTAGCAGTTCTGAAAACCTCTTTCTGCAGAAACTGCAAGTGGACATTAAGAGCGCTAAGGGGCCTATAGCGGAAAAAGGACTATCTTCAAACAAACACTACACAGAAATATTTTGTGAAACTTCTTTCTCTTCTGTGCATTCAACTAACAGAGTTGAACCTTACTTTTGATTGGGCAGTTCTGAAACACTCTTTCTGTAGAAACCGCAAGTGGATATTCTTGGCCAAGATGGTGACACACTGTCTCTACTAAAAATACAAAATTAGCCGGGTGTGGTGGTGCACACCTGTAGTTCCAGCTATTCAGGAGGCTGAGGCAGGAAAATCACTCAAACCCGGGAGGCAGAGACTGCAGTGAGCTGAGATCTCACCATTGCACTCCAGCCTGGGCGACAGAGTTAGACTGTCTCAAAAAAAGAAAAAAAATATGCAATTTACTCCTCT
>JAKFGR010000386.1:0-13224 GCA_021498465.1 Hylobates pileatus
GAGGTTGCAGTGAGCCGAGATCACGCCATTGCACTCCAGCCTGGGCGACAGAGCAAGACTCCATCTCGAGGAAAAAAAAAAAAAGAAACCGAGGCTGGGCACAGTGGCTTGTAATCTCAGCACTTTGGGAAGCCAAGGCAGGAGGATTGCTTGAGCCCGGGAGTTCAAGACCAGCCTGGGCAACATAGTGAGACTCCATCTCCACAAAAATCAGAAGCTTAGCCAGGTGTGGTGGCGTGCACCTGCAGTCTCAGCACTTTGGGAGCCAAGGCAGGAGGATGGTTTGAGCCCAGAAGGTCAAGGCTGTAGTGATTCATGATTGTACCACTGCACTCCAGCCTGGGAGACAAACGGAGAGACCCTGTCTCTAAAATTAAACATAAATAAATAAATAAATAGGCCAGGCATAGTGGCTTGCACCTGTAATCCCAGCACTTTGGGAGACACAGGCAGGCGGAATGCTGGGATTACAGGAGTTTGAGACCAGCCTGGGCACCATGCTGAAATGCCATCACTACAAAAAATAAAATGAAAAAGAAAATTAAAAAAGAAACTGTTTCCTAGGACTGCACACTCCCGAAGCTGGCCTCTCCCTAGCCGAGGAGTGGCAGTGGTCAGGGAGGCCCACACGGACTCAGACCCAGGGCTGGGACTGGAGTGAATAATCTGGAGGGCTTGCGTGTCTGCAAGGGCAACGACACTGGAAGGAGGTGGGGAGTCTTTTGCATGGCTGCGTGTCGGGCCCTCTGGGACCCCTGAACACTCTTGTGTGGACGGGAGGACGTCTGTGGGAATTCCAGAGTTGGCACTGAGGAGTCTTCCAAGTGGGTGGAGGGGGACGCCTGCCAGGCCCAAGCCCTCCTGTGGGCAGCCCCTGCAGCCCCCCCATTGCCCTGCTCTGTGAGTGGCTGCTGGCAGGGGGGCACAGTGGTCTGCTTGTCTCGGTCTTCTGCACTGCCACTGCCAATGGGAACTTGGATTAGGCATGCCAGCCTCCTGACGCCCAGAGCCCACGCTCTGCCCACGTGTGTTAGTGGACAGTTCTCGTGACTGCTGGGACTGTCCCGGAGAGCAGCCCAGGACCCTTCACATGGCACAAGACGCCCTTGTGTTCAGAATGGCCTTTATTTGTTGTCAGGGACAGGGGAGGGAAGCTTCTTGGTGGAAGGGAGAGGCTGAAGAATGAACAGCCCCGGGACCACTTTCTCTGCCAGGAGGTGGCAATGGGAGGGCATGGGGACTCCGGAGGGGTGTACCCTCCTCCAGGAAGCCCTCTGCTGGGTCGGCTCCGTGCCTCCGTCTTGGAAAGTGATGAACTTGGTTGCCTTATGCCGACTGGGGTCTGTCACAGATCTTGGTTTTCCCCAGGAGTTCTGGAGGCCCAGAGCCTGGGTGCGGCACCCGGTTCATTGGGGAGGGGCATGGGTCCTGCCCCCTCCTCCTGGCCGGACTCCACCAGGGCTAAACTCTCATCTGGGGCTGTGGAAGTGAGCCCGGGTGGGGACAAAGTCCTGGCTGGTGGGTCTGGGCCAGTTCCAGGTACCGGGTCCAGATCCCCCCACTCCAGCAGGAGGGAGCTTCCTCTTCAAAGCCATCTGGCTCTGGGAAGGACAGTGAGGCAGGGCCATCTGCTTCCCCACTCCCTGGGGTCTCTTCCTGGCCGAGGCCCGGAGCTGTGCAGCCTGGCCCAGCGGGTCCTCCCTCCCGCTGTGTCCACAGGGGTGGGCCTAGGCCTCCAGCTTGCAGCGGTGCAGAGGGCTGGGGAGCAGAGTGGGCCCTGGCAACAGTGGCAAAAAGTCCTGGCGCCACCGAGGGACTGGATTCCGCAGGGGGCTGCAGCCCCCGGCCACTGTCACTGGGGTGGGGTGGGAGGTTGTTTCTCTGCAGGCCCGGGTGATGTGGAGAGGGCACCTGGGCTGCCACACAGACCCTGGGCTGGGTCGGACACGAGGCCTGCCTCGCCCCCAGCTCGGGGACGGCAAGGGATGTGGCCCTGGCCGCTCAGGGCGGCAGGAGGGGCGGGCCAGCCCCACAGTCTCAGGATACGGGGCTGGGGGAGGGTTTCCTCGCCAAAGGCTGCCCCGCGGCTATGACCCCTTTGCCTGGAGCCCCGGCTTCCTCCCGGCGCCGCCCTCCCGCCCCGGCCCACACCGAACAAACAAGGCCCTGGCCGCGGAGCCGCCCCGCCGCCCAGCGCTCACAGGTCGTTTATTCCAAGTAAGAAAAAGGAGACTTGCTCGGGGCAATCTAGCGGGGCCGACGCCCAGGGCGAGGCCGCACGCGTGTGCCTGCGTGGCCGCCTCTTTTGCAGTGACCACCAACAACGACAGAGGCGGCCCGCTGCACACGCAAGTTCCCGCCCGGACCCACGCCCTTCCCATGGAGGACACGGGCGGCATCGCCAGCCTGGCGCGGCCCCGGGACGCGAACCCGTGGCTTCAGCGGCTCCGTCCCTGGTGTCCGCCTGAAGGGGGCGCCCCCGCGCCTGCCTCGACCGGCTCGCCCCCGTGCCGCGGACGCGCGCGCGCTGCCTCACGCGACACCCACCCCGGCCGCCGTCCGTCGCCGCTCGCGTGCGTGCGCGTGCGTGCTGGTGCGGGCGTCGTGCGTGCGCGCGCACGGCGCCCCAGAAAGCGGCGCTGGGACCCTGAGGCGGCGGTGGTTAGGCGGCTCCCTGGCGGCTCCTCCGCGGCGGTGACAGCGACCGCACTCCCCGCTTCCCGCTCCCCGCGCTCCTCCGCCTGAGCCCGCCAGCCGAGGCCGTTCCCGAGCGTCGGAAAATGCCGGCCGTGTCCAAGGGGGACGGGATGCGGGGCCTGGCGGTCTTCATCTCGGATATCCGCAACTGTGAGTGGCGGGGGCGGCGCGGGGCCGGGGCCAGGGGCCGCAGGCGGAGACGGGGTCTGGGAGCGGAGGCCCGGGGCGGGGCCGGGGGTCTGGGGGTGCAGGCTGGGATGCGGGCGGGGCCCGGGGCCTGAGGGTGCGGGCGGCGCTCGGGGTCTTGGGGTACCGGGTCTGGGGGTGGGGGCCAGGGTGCGGGGTGGGGGTCCAGGGTTTGCGGGTGCGGGCGGCGCTCAGAGTCTTGGGGTATCGGGTATGGGGGTGCGGGCCAGGATGCAGAGCGGGGCCCTGGGTCTGGGGGTGCGGGGTGGGGGGTCCAGGGTCTAGGGGTGCAGAGTCTAGGGGTTTAGGGCACGGCCGTTCATCCACATCTCCACTCCCGTTTGCTGGTCCGTGCGGGGGGCTGCGGCACCGCTAAGGGGGTTCCGGGCCAAGACGCCCCTCCCCAGCATGATGTCACCTCCGTCTTTCTAGTGCTGGAGCGTTTAACCCAGCGTTTTCCAAAACGGCGTGGATTTTGGCTTTGGGAGCAGAAATCTGGAAATCGGTGTCTTCCCAGGAAACAGCTTTGTGACCTGGGTTCTGGCGGCTTATTATCCCCTGATTAGATCTCACCCACGACGATTAAAATGACTCATTCCCGGAGGGAATCTGGACAGTCGGGGTGTGGGATGGCCTCGCTGCCTGCTGCTCCAATCACAGACCTCCTTCTCAGCCCCATGCCTGTCCCCTCCGGGTGGGAAAAATCCACACCAAACCATTAAACAAGCCAGGAAGGCTTGGCCTGTTGGATGTGCAGGGTGGCTGGGTGGGTGCACCGGTCCACCAATTAATTTGACTTGGTGTGCAGAACCTCCTCTTGGCTTTCAGAGGCCGTCCCCTTATTTAATTTAAGGGAGAAACAAAGCCAGTTTCCTGTCTGGTGTGTTGATTTTTTTCCTTGTTATCCAGCAAATAGTTGACTTCATGATTTTTGTTTTTCTTTTTTTTGAGACAGGGTCTTGCTCTGGCGCCCAGGCTGGAGGGCAGTAGTTCTATCACGGCGCACTCAACCTCCCAGCTCAAGCGATCCTACCACCTCAGCGTCCAGAGTCACTGGGACTGCAAGCATGCACCACCACCCTGCCTGGCTGATTTTCGTGTTTTTTGTAGAGATGGGGGGTCTCGCCATGTTGCCTAGGCTGGTCTCGAACTCCTGAGCTCAAGTGATCCACCTGTCTTGGCCTCCCAAAGTGCTGGGGTTACTGGCGTGAGCCACGGCACCCTCATAATTTTTAATGTATATTTTGAGGGATTTTTGTGATCTTCCCTTTGAATTCTCGTCTCAGACTGGGTGGAGGATCAGGAGGATTGTGGTTCTCCCACACTCTGTGGAAGGGTAGAGGACCATCTAACCCTTCCCCTACTCTGTAAAAAAAAAAAAAAAAAAAAAAAGCATAGAGCTGGGTGCGGTGGCTCACACCTATAGTCCCAGCGCTTTGGGAGGCTGAGGCAGGTGGGTCTTTTGAGCCCAGAAGTTTGAGACCAGCCTGGGCAATGTGGTAACACCCTGTCTCTACAAAAAAATATGAAAATTAGCTGGGCATATTGGTGTACACATCTATAGTCCCAGCTACTTGGGAGGCTGAGAGAGGAGGATCACTTGAGCCCAGGAGGTCAAGGCTGCAGTGAACTGAGATCGCGCCATACTCCAGCCTGGGTGACAGAGTGAGACCTTTCTCAAAAAAAAAAAAAAAAAAGGCTTAGAAACACCCTCAGATCAGCACTTTTACGAGTAGCATTTTTTCTCTTCCTTTGTTACATAATGAGACCAACATGCATTTTGTAAAACTAAGTGTGTGTATTATTTGTTAAGGGGACCCCTGGGACAAAGGCTGAGCACCCTTAAATGAGCTATGATGTCTGTCCTTCCATTTTTGAAGAAAATTGCGTTAGGCAGGGCAATGAGATTGAAAGCCATCTCCTCAGACAGCAAGTCACCCACTTGTTAGATACATTGTCTGTGCCAGGGCCTGCGTTTCACAGGATGGCGCCTACCACAGTGAGCGCGGCACAGCCGTCCTCCTTGTTAGATACATTGGTTGTGCCAGGGCCTGCGTTTCACAGGATGGCGCCTACCACAGTGAGTGCAGTATAGCCATCCTCCCTTATTTGTGGTTTCACCTTCTGAGGTTTCAGTTACCTCTGGTCAACTGTGATCTGAAAATAGGTGAGCATAGTACAATAAGATATATAAAGAGACCACATTCATATAACTTTTATTACAGTATATCATTACAGTTCTCTTTTATTACTGGCTGCTGTTAATCTCTTACTGTGCCTAATCTGTAAGTTAGACTTTTTCATAGGTATGTGTGGGAAAAAAGCAGCCTGTATAGGATTTAGTATTATCTGAAGTTTCAGGCACCCACTGAGTGCCTTGGAACGTATACCTGTGGATATGGGGAAACTGCTGTGCTCTATAAAATACTTGACTGTATAGACCAGACTTTCTCCAACTCAGCAGAGCTGACATTTGGGGCTGGATCACCCTTTGTTGTGGGGGACTGTTCTGTGCCTTGTAGGATGTTTATAGCAGCACCAGATGCCTCAGTTGTGATAAGGAACAATGTCTCCAGGCATTGACAAATGTGCCCTTAGGGCAAAGTTGTCCTCAGTAGAGAACCACTAGTGTATCCCATTGAATAAAACAGCCCCTCCCCTGAAGGAGCTAGTAGAAGAAGGGGTGCTTAGTCTTAGCTGGGGGAGCCAGGTCTCTTTAATATGGCCCCTTTCTCGGAATCCTCTTTCCCTCGTTGCTGTTGGATGGCCTCTCATCAGCTGCAGCGCTCACCATTCTCCTTCTGGGCAGTGTCTTCAGCTTGTGGTGCTGTTTTTCACCCGTGTGGCTCCATCTCCCCCACTGCCCTCTAGGGTGGGCTCCACAAGGTGCGCACCCTATCTTGCTCATCACATCATTCCTGCTGTTCTCCTCATGGCGAGCGTCTGGCACGCGAGGTGCACCCAGTGAGTGGACAGATAAGCGAGCCAGAGAAGACCTCACAAGGAAGGTGATTCTTGGGCAATTCAGGTAGAAGACCAAGGTATTTGAGGAACAGCAAATAATTAATGTATATACGTATTGAGTTAATGAATGTCGGCTGGTGCCTGGGGATGGGATTGGAGAGCTAGCCAGGGTTTGAGCTGATCTGAACTTGACCTCCATGTCACAGGCAGAGGGGTCCCCGCTTCCCCTTTCCCTGGCCAGCTCTGATTTTGTGTGCTGTTTTCCTGTCGTGAGGGTGAATGATAGGAGTAGTTGGGCCCTGTGGAAAGAGGACTCTGAGCTGACAGCCAAGGCTCTTGACCTTGACTCTGCCTCTTAGCAGCTGCATGAGTGGAGGCCACTGGCCATGGAGCCTCAGATTCCTCAGCTGACACTTGAAGGGGCGGATTTTGAGCTGAAATATCATTAAAGCCTGTTTCAGCTCCAAATTTGCGCCTTTCTGACTAGTTTCTTAAGTTTTCCTCCTTTAGCCTGGGCAATATAGTGAGACCCCTATCTTTACAAAAGAGAAAAAAGAGTTAGCCAGGCGTGGTGGCACGCACCTGTGGTCCCAGTTACTCAGTGGGCTGAGGTGAGAGCATTGTCTGAGCCCTGGAGGTTGAGGCTGCAGTGAACTAGGATTGCGCCACTGCACTCCAGCCTGGGCAGCCTGAGCAACAGATTGAGACCCTGCCTCAAACAAAGTTTTTTCCCTTCAAGACCGTGGTGCCACCCGGGTGCGGTGGCTCATGCTTGTAATCCCAGCACTTTGGGAGGCTGAGGTGGGTGGATCACCTGAGGTCAGGAGTTCAAGACCAGCCTAGCCAACATAGTGAAACCCTGTTTCCACAAAAATACAAACGTTAGCTGGGTGTGGTGGCATGCTCCTGTAGTCCCAGCTACTCCGGAGGCTGAGGCAGAAGAATCGCTTGAACCCAGGAGGCAGAGCTTGCAGTGAGCTGAGATTGTGCCATTGCACTCCGGCCTGGGTGACAGAGCAAGACTCTGTCTCAAAAAAAAAAAAAAAAAAAGCCCTGTGCCAAGTATCTGAGGTAGTGGACAGGGAGCATGTGGACACTAGGATGCTATATTTTCACTTCAAGTAACCCACTCCCAGCAGACTGGCTTGGGGCTTTACCCTTCTTAGCATAGGCAGCAATGAATATGCTCCAGGATTTGAAAAGGTGCCTCGTGTCAAGCTCTGCCCCTCAAAGTTGTAGCTTTTGTGGCTCAGGTAGTGAACTAACTTAATGTCTCCTAAAATTAACTTCATCCTTTCTGATTGACGTCAACCCAGCGGCCACTGCATTTGGTCAGTATGAGTTCAGTCTGTGAGAGTTAATAAACTGTTTCTTTTTTTTTTAATTGGCATTAAAAAAATTCTAGTCCTTTTATTTAGTCCCAGTTTTAGAATTTTTTTTTTTTTTTTTGAGACGTAGTTGTGCTCTGTCGCCCAGGCTAGAGTGCAGTGGTGCTATCTCCGCTCACTGCAAGCTCCGCCTCCCGGGTTCACACCATTCTTCTGCCTCAGCCTCCTGAGTAGCTGGGACTACAGGCACACGCCGCCACACCTAGCTAATGTATTTTTAGTAGAGACGGGGTTTCATCGTGTTAGCCGGGATGGTCTCGTTCTCCTGACCTCCTGATCCACCGGCCTTGGCCTCCCAAAGTGCTGGGATTACAGGCATGAGCCACTGTGCCTGGCGCCCTATCTTTTTTAATGTGGACATTTTGCATAACTACAGGACAGATTCAACACCAGGAAACAGACACTAGTAGACACCACCAGGTGTATTCAGGTTTCATTAGATTGACATGCACGTGTGTGTGTGTGTGGTTCTATGCAGTTTTAGCACCTGTAGCTTTGTGTAACCGGTTCCCTACCTCAGTCAAGATACAGAACTTGGCCGGGCGCGGTGGCTCACGCCTGTAATCCCAGCACTTTGGGAAGCCGAGGCGGGTGGATCACGAGGTCAGGAGATCAAGACCATCCTGGTTAACACAGTGAAACCCCGTCTCTACTAAAAATACAAACATTAGCTGGGCGTGGTGGAATGCACCTGTAGTCCCAGCTACTCCGGAGGCTGAGGCGGAAGAATCGCTTGAACCCAGGAGCAGGAGCTTGCAGTGAGCTGAGATTGTGCCATTGCACTTCAGCCTGGGTGACAGAGCAAGACTCTGTCTCAAAAAAAAAAAAAAAAAAAAAGCCCTGTGCCAAGTATCTGAGGTAGTGGACAGGGAGCATGTGGACACTAGGATGCTCTATTTTCACTTCAAGTAACCCACTCCCAGCAGACTTGCTTGGGGCATTACTCCTCTTAGCATAGGCAGCAATGAATATGCTCCAGGATTTGAAAAGGTGCCTCGTGTCAAGCTCTGCCCCTCAAAGTTGTAGCTTTTGTGGCTCAGGTAGTGAACTAACTTAATGTCTCCTAAAATTAACTTCATCCTTTCTGATTGACGTCAACCCAGCGGCCACTGCATTTGGTCAGTATGATTTCAGTGTGTGTGAGTTAATAAACTGTTTCTTTTTTTAAAAATTGGCATGAAAAAAATTCTAGTCCTTTTATTTAGTCCCATTTTTATAATTTTTTTTTTTTTTTTTTTTTTTTTTTGAGACGTAGTTGCGCTCTGTCGCCCAGGCTGGAGTGCAGTGGTGCGATCTCGGCTCACTGCAAGCTCCGCCTCCCGGGTTCACACCATTCTTCTGCCTCAGCCTCCCGAGTAGCTGGGACTACAGGCACACGCCGCCACGCCCAGCTAATTTTTTGTATTTTTAGTAGAGACGGGGTTTCACCATGTTAGCCAGGATGGTCTCGATCTCCTGACTTGTGATCCGCCGGTCTCGGCCTCCCAAAGTGCTGGGATTACAGGTGTGAGCCACTGCGCCTGGCGCCCTAGCTTTCTTAATGTGGACATTTTGCATAATTACAGGACATATTCAACACCAGGAAACAGACACTAGTAGACACCACCAGGTGTATTCAGGTTTCATTAGATTGACATGCACGTGTGTGTGTGTGTGGTTCTATGCAGTTTTAGCACCTGTAGCTTTGTGTAACCGGTTCCCTACCTCAGTCAAGATACAGAACTATACATCATCACAAAGCTACCCCTTATAGCCACGCCTGTAATCCCAGCACTTTGGGAGGCTGAGGCAGAAGAATCGCTTGAACCCAGGAGGCAGGAGCTTGCAGTGAGCTGAGATTGTGCCATTGCACTCAGCCTGGGTGACAGAGCAAGACTCTGTCTCAAAAAAAAAAAAAGCCCTGTGCCAAGTATCTGAGGTAGTGGACAGGGAGCATGTGGACACTAGGATGCTATATTTTCACTTCAAGTAACCCACTCCCAGCAGACTGGCTTGGGGCTTTACCCTTCTTAGCATAGGCAGCAATGAATATGCTCCAGGATTTGAAAAGGTGCCTCGTGTCAAGCTCTGCCCCTCAAAGTTGTAGCTTTTGTGGCTCAGGTAGTGAACTAACTTAATGTCTCCTAAAATTAACTTCATCCTTTCTGATTGACGTCAACCCAGCGGCCACTGCATTTGGTCAGTATGATTTCAGTGTGTGTGAGTTAATAAACTGTTTCTTTTTTTAAAAATTGGCATGAAAAAAATTCTAGTCCTTTTATTTAGTCCCAGTTTTAGAATTTTTTTTTTTTTGAGACGTGGTTGTGCTCTGTCGCCCAGGCTGGAGTGCAGCGGTGTGATCTCGGTCACTGCAACCTCCGCCTCCTGGGTTCAAGTGATTCTCCTGCCTCAGCCTCCCAAAGTGCTGGGATTACAGGCATGAGCCACTGTGCCTGGCGCCCTATCTTTTTTAATGTGGACATTTTGCATAACTACAGGACAGATTCAACACCAGGAAACAGACACTGGTAGACACCACCAGGCGTATTCAGATTTCATTAGATTGACATGCACGTGTGTGTGTGTGGTTCTATGCAGTTTTAGCACCTGTAGCTTTGTGTAACCGGTTCCCTACCTCAGTCAAGTTACAGAACTGTACATCATCACAAAGCTACCCCTTATAGCCGTACTCCTGAAACTAATCTGTTCTCCATCTCTGTAATTTTGTGGTCTCGAGGATGTCATATAAATGGAATCACATCATATGTGATCTTTTGAGATTGGCTTTTTTTTCCCTCAGTACAGTCCCATCGAGGTCCATTCAGGCTGGTGCATTGATTGGCATTGTATTTGAGCAAAAGATACCAAGAAAACAAAATAACTGCTGAAATTGGGAAAACGACAATAGTTATTTGCTATTTATTCAGTTATTTTGGAACTTTCGTTTGTTTTTACACAAATGACATATCTGCAGAGGAGAGTCGTATCTAACTTAGTGAATGCATGTCTTTGTGCATTGCTGTTGACATGCCAACACTAGAATATTGTCGGAGAGACACAGCACTGCTGAAAGTGTTGTCAGGCTCTGAGAATTGACTGCAAAACAATCAGGACTGCGAGGAAAGGGAAGAAGTGATAAGTCCTTTTGAGACCGGTCAGTTTGCCAGGAAAACAACTTCAGGCAGGAGATGACCGTTTTTATTTCTCTCCGTGTGATGCTGGTGTGGTGCAAATGCTTGGAGGCGTTTTCTTTAATCCCCCCAGGTCCGCACATGAAGGGGAAACAGATGGAGAGATGTTGTTAGCAAGAAGGCAAAAATGAATTTCCATGGTCTTGAAGAAAGTGATGCAGTTTTGCTGCAGGTTTCACAATAAATTAGAATAATTATCAGTGCTCTGCTCATTGTGCATTGTGGTTGGCATAAAACTTGGTCCCTTCCATTTCTTGTTTGTTTTTTTTTTTTTTTTTTTTGAGACAGAGTCTTGCTCTGTCGCCCAGGCTGGAGTGCAGCGGTGTGATCTCGGGTCACTGCAACTCTGCCTCCTGGATTCAAGTGATTCTTGTGCGTCAGCCTCCCAAGAAGCTGGGACTCCGCCACCACCATGCCCGGCTAATTTTTTGTATTTTTTAGTAGAGACGGGGTTTCATTGTGTTAGCTAGGATGATCTCGATCTCCTGACCTCGTGAGCCACCACGCCTGGCCAGGTTCAAGTGATTCTTGTGCCTCAGTCTCCCGAGTAGCTGGGATTACAGGTGTCTGCCACCACGCCTAGCTAATTTTTGTGGAGACGTGGTTTCACCAAGTTGGTCAGGCTGGTCTCGAACTCTTGGCCTCAAGTGATCCGCCTGCCTCGGCCTCCCAAAGTGCTGGAATTACAGGCGTGAGCCACTGTGCCTGGCCATTTCTGTTAACTTTCTTGAAATTTGATACCCTTTGAATTGTGTTTCAGCGGGACTAAAGTTAAAAAAATTTTATTTGTTCATGAAATTCCAGTTATGGAGTCATAAATTAGATATGGAGAAACTGAACACTAAATTTTAAACTCTGCTTAAACTTCAGTATAAAAATTAACCATAAAGTTGTACTGATTTTCGTGCATAGGAGTGAAGATCAGAATCAGAATTGGTCAGTCTGCTTTTGCATTTCTTAAATAACCTTCACAGTTAAAAGCTCATTTTGTCCTTTTGACTGTACATTCCTAAAAAGTGCTGACTTTTAGAAAAGAATGCTCTTCTTGCATGTCTTCTTTTGCTTGCTTCTGCATAATTTGTGTTCGTTAGAAACCAGTGTAAGAAATGTGTCATGGTGGCTGTGGAGAGGAGGAAGGAAGTCTTTGCTCAGGTTGAATTTTTCTTGCCAAGGTTGGTGGTCGCTGCCTCTGGGACACCCTAGTTCTCTTCGCAGTGTTTTCCATCTGGCTCCTCTGAAGGTCAGGATCACTTTCTTTTATGACAAGTTGAAGTGTCCTGGTGGTGAATATATTTTGTGCCAGATACTTACTATTCTCTTTCCTCTTAAAGTGAACTGTTACTTTTGGTAACAATCTGTGTCAGGATTTTGTAGTGAAAGAGTTCCTGGAAAGACTGTCATTGAAGGATTAAATGGCATTTCCTTGGCTCTTAAAAAAATCAAATAGGCTGGGCGCTGTGGCTCACGCCTGTAATCCCAGCACTTCGGGAGTCCGAGGCAGGTGGATCACCTGAGGTCGGGAGTTCAAGACCAGCCTGACCAACATGGAAAAACATGTCTCTACTAAAAATACAAAATTAGCCAGGTGTGGTGGTGCATGCCTGTAATCCCAGCTACTTGGGAGGCGGAGGCAGGAGAATCGCTTGAATCTGGGAGGCGGAGGTTGCAGTGAGCCAAGATTGCGCCACTGCACTATAGCCAGGGCGACAAAGTAAGACTCCGTCTCAAAAACAAAAAACAAACAAAAAACCCCAGAAATGAACAGTTTTTACCAGGCCACATGATGTCTCAGACTTAGATTATAAAACCACATTTGCCGATTCTGGCAGCCTGTTCCTTCTTCAGAACCTTCTGACTTTAGCTTGAACGTTGAGCTGGTTGAAACGTCTTGAAAAGCAGTATGTGCAGTTTTGTCGCAAGAGAATTTCCGGGTGGGTGGGATAGGTTGAGGTTGGTGTTCCCATGTAGAAGGGGAGGCTGAAGCTGTGTGGTAAGATGAGCTCTGTGCTTGGGACAGGGCTGTAAGGGTCTGGCCAAGACGCACAGAAGTAACATGTGAGTAGGAAGCAGCCCTATTTTAAATAGTGCCCTGGAGACTTGAATTGGGAAGAGGACCAAGAAGAGTGTGAGGCAGTGAGATGCCCAGCACCAGGGCGGGAGAGGCGAGTTCCAGTGACTGGTGGGCACTCAGGAGCGGGGATGACCCGAGAGACACAGGGAGCTTGGAACCACGCGTCTGCATTCAGACATCACTTTCTGCCAGCTTTGCACGCTTTTTCCTGAAACATTGTTGGCAGAGGGGAACTTGTATCTTCTGTTCAGTTGATTCTTGATTTTAAACATTTGTTGCCTTTTGGAGTTTGCACTTACCTGGTGATCGGAGTGTGGGAATGGTTGGGGGTATCAAGGCTTCTGCAGGCTGGGAAGGTGGCAGGAGCACAGGGTGCAGGGGTGGCCTGAGGGGCTGGTGGGCACTGCGGGATTTTAGGAGGGGTGCTGTGCCCACAGCTGCCATGTGTCCCCGAGGCCAGGGAAGTCCTGACTCCCGTGCTAGGTTCTTTCTGCCCCATGTAGCTCCCTCAGCGCCCCCACCCCGATACCTCAGGAAACTCCAGGTCGAGTGGCAGACCTCCTGCTGGGTGCGTTCTTAGGAACAACACTTCTAGCCGGGGGTTTGGGTCAGATCCTGATTCTGCTTTCCTTTGTTTTCCACTTTTAAATTTTTTATATTTATATTTATTTTTAAAATTTAGAGACAGGGTCTCACTATGTTGCCCAGGATGGTCTTGAACTCTGTGGCTCAAGTGATCCTCCCCATC
>JAKFGR010000387.1:0-13202 GCA_021498465.1 Hylobates pileatus
CAATACAGCATTGATGAAAGAAGAGACATACAGATCAATAGAACAGAATACAGTTTCCAAAAATAAACCTACATATACATGGTGAATTTATCTTTGACAAAAGCACAAAGACAATTTAACGGAGAAAGGGTGGCCTTTTCAACAAATGGTGCTGGGACAATTTGATATCTATATGCAAAGAAAAAGAATTTCTATGTATGTTTCACATCCTATGCAAATATTAAACTATGCCTAATATATGCCCATATGCCTAAATATAAAACATAAAATTACAAAATTTCTAGAAGAAAACATAGGAGAATATATATTTTTGACCTTGCATTAGGCAAAGCTTTCTTAGATATAAGCTCAAAAGCAATAAAATTTAAAAAAAAAAATGATAAATTATAAATCATTAACATTTAAAACTTCTATTCTGCAAAGGACACTTTTTATTTGCTTGTTTTGTTTTTGTTTTTTGTAATCAAACTTTTTATTTTTTAAATTAAGTATTTTTTGTAGTGGTACATAATAGCTGTACATATTTTTACAGTACATGTGATAATTCGATACATTCATATAATTAAATTAGAGAAACTGGGATATCCATCACCTTAAATATTTATTTTTTCATTATGTTAGGAATATTTGAATTATTCTATTCCAGCTATTTTTAAATGTACAATTAATTAATGTTAACTATGGTCACCCTAATAATCTATCCAACACCAGGTCTATCTATCTTAGCATGTATTCGTATCCATTAATCAGCTCTTCATCCTCCTCACTCTTACCCTTCCTGGCCTCTGGTAACCATCAATCTACTCTCTGTCTTTATGAGATCCACTTTTTTTAGCTCCTACATATGAGTGAGAACATGTGACATTTGTCTTTCTGTGCTTGGCTTATTTTATTTAACATAATAACCTCCAGTTCCTACCATGTTACTGAAAATGATGGGATTTCATTCTTTTTGGTGGCTGAATAATATTTCCTTGTGTATATATACCACATTCTCTTTATTCATTCATCCATATGATTCCATATTTGGGCTATTGTGAATAGTGCTGCAATAAACATAGAAGGGCTGATATCTCTGATATATTTATTTCCATATATATGGAATATATATATATGTATTATATATATATGTGTATATATATACTCAGTAGTGGAATTGTTAGATCATATGATCATATCATAGTTCCATTATTAGTTCTTTGAGGAACCTTTATACTATTTTCCATAGTGACTGCACTAATTTACATTCCCGCCATGGGTAAGAACAAGGGTTCCCTTTTCCCCAGATCTTCACCAGCATCTGTTATTCCATGTCTTTTTAATAAAAGCCATTCTAACTTGGGTGAGATGGTATCTCACTGTGGTTTTGATTTGTATTCCTCTGATGATTAGTGATGTTGGGCATTTTCTCATATACCTGTTGGCCATTTGTATGTCTTCTTCTGAGAAATTTCTATTCAGATATTTTGCACTTTTTTAAATCAGATTTTTAAAATTTGGTTATTATAGCTTTGGAGTATATCTTGAAGTCAGGTAGTGTAATACTTCCAGCTTCATTCTTTTTGCTCAAGATTGCTTTGGCTATTCAGGGTTTTTGTGGTTCCATATGTATTGGACCATTCTTACATTGCTATAAAGAAATACCTGAGACTGGATAACTTATAAGTAAAAAAGGTTTAATTGACTCATGGTTCTGTAGGCTGTACAGGAAGCATGACACCGGCATCTGCTTCCAGGGAGGCTTCAGGAAGCTTAAAATCATGGCAGAAAGTGAAGTGGGAGCAGTCACATCATATGGAAAAAGCAGAAGCAAGAGAGAAAGATAAAGTGAGTGAGAGGGCAGGTGCTACACACTTTTAAATGACCATACCTCAAGTGAACTCAGAGTGAGAACTCACTTATCACCAAGGAGAAAACTCAAGCCATTCATGAGGAATCCGTCCTTATTATACAAACACCTCCCACCAAGCCCCACCTTCAACTCTGGGGATTATATTTCAACATGAGATTTGGGCAGGAACAAATGTCCAAACTATATCACCATATAAATTTTAGGATTTTTTTTTTCTACATCTGTGAAGAATGTCCTTGGTATTTTGATAAGAATTGCATTGAATCTGTACATTGCTTTGAGTAGTACTGTCATTTTTAACAATATTAATTCTTCCATTCCATGAGCATGGAGTATCCTACCATCTTTTTTATTTATTTCATCAATGTTTTATAGAGTATTTTTGTATAGCTCTTTCATGTCATTGGTTAAGTTGGTTTCTAGGTATTCTATATTCTTTGTGGCTATTTTTAATGGGATTGCTCTCTTCAAATTTTTTTCAGATTGTTTGCTGTTGACATATGTATCAGTCTGTTTTCACACTGCTATGAAGAAATACCCAAGACTGGGTAATTTATAAAGGAAAGAAGTTTAATTGACTCACAGTCCAGTATTGCTGGGAAGCCTCAGGAAACTTACAGTCATGGCAGAAGGCAAAGAAGCAGCAGGCACCTTTTTCACAGGGCAGCAGGAAGGAGTGAGTGCAAGCAGAGGAAATGCCAGGTGCTTATAAAGCCATCAGATCTCGAGAGAGAACAGCATGGGGGAACCACTCCCATGATCCAATTACCTTCACCTAGACCCACCCTTGACACATGGGGATTAAGAGGATTACAATTCAAGATGAGATTTTGGGTGTGAACACAGCCAAACCATATCAATATATAAAAATGCTACTGATTTATTGTGTTTATTTTGTATCCTGCAGCTTCACTGAATTTCTGCATCAGTTTTCACAATTTTTTGGTATGCTCTTCAGGTTTTTCTATTTCTTTCTCTTGACTAATTTTCTGACCAGGACTTCCAGTATTGTATTGAATAAAAGTGGTGAAAGTGGGCATCCTTGTCTTGCTCCAGATCTTAGAGGAAAGATCTCATTTTTCCCCCATTCAGTATAACGTTGGCTGTAGGTTTGTCATATATGGCCTTCTTTTCAAGTATGTTCCTTCTATGCCCGGTTTGTTGAGGGTTTTTATCCTAAAGGAAAGCTGAATTTTATTGGATTTGTCATGTACTGAAATAATTATATGGTTGTTGTTCTTGATTCTTTAATGTGATATGTCACCTTTATTGATTTGTGCATGTTAAACCATACTTGCATCCCTAGGATGAACCCCACTTGATCATAATAAAAGATCTTGTTAATGTGTTGTTGACTCCAGTTTGCTAGTATTTTGTTGATAATTTTTGCATCTATATTCATCAGGAGTATTGACCTGTAGTTTTGTTTTTTTGGTTGTCTGGTTTTGGTATCAAGCTAATACTGGCCTCATATAATGAGTTTGAAAGTATTCTGTCTCTTCAATTTTTTTCAAAGAGTTTGAGTAGAATTGGTACTGGTTCTTCTTTAAATGTTTAGTAGAGTTCAGCAGTGAAGCCATCAGGTCCTGGGCTTTTCTTTGATGGGAGACTTTGTAATTAGTTTCGATCTTGTTACTTATTATTGACTTGTTGAAGTTTCTATTTCTTTGTGGTTCCATCTTGGTAGTTGTATGTGTCCAGAAATATATCTATTTCTTCTAGGTTTTCCAATTTGTTGGCAATAATTTTCCATAATGGTCCTCAATGATTCATTGTATTTCTATGGTCTCAGTTGTTATGTCCCTTTTTTCCTTTCTGATTTTATTTATTTGGGTTTCCTTTTTTTTTGTTAATCTAACAAGAGGTTTGTTGATTTTATTTATCTTCTCAAACAACCAACTTTTTATTTCATTCATCTTTTATAAATTTTTTAGTCTTAATTTTATTTATTTCTGCTCTGATTTTTATTTTCCCTTCTGCTAATTTTGAGTTTTGTTTGTTCTTGCTTTTCCAGTTCCTTGAGGTGCACCATTAGGTTGTTTATTTGAAGTCTTTCAACTTTTTTGATGTGGGCGTTTATTGCTATAAACTTCTCTCTTAGTACTGCCTTTGCTGTATTTCATCTTTTTGGTATGTTGTATTTCAATTTTCATTTGTTTGCAGGAATTTTTTAATTCCCTTTTAATTAATTTTAGTTAATTAGAATTAATTAACGTTAATTAATTTTAATTCAGGAGCATGTTGTTTAATTTTGATGTGTTTGTGTAATTTCCAAAGTTCCTTTTGAATTTTATTCAGTTGTGGTCAGAAATTATCCTTGGTATGAATTCTACTTTTTTAAATTTGTTGAGACTTGAGTTGTGGCCTAAAATATGGCCTATCCTGGAGTATGTTCCATGTACTGATGAAAAGAATGTGTATTCTGCAGCAATTGGGTGAAATGTTCTGTAACTGTCAATTAGGCCTATTTTGTATAATATGTACCTTAACTCTGGTGTTTCTTTGTTGTTTTCCTGTCTAGATAATCTGTCCATTACTGAGAATGGGGCATTGAAGTCCTCTGTTATTATTGTATTGCTAACTCTCCCTTTAGATCTATTAATGTTTGCTTTACATATTTGGGTACTCCAGTACTGGGTGCATAGACATTCGTAATTGTTATATTCTCTTGCTGTATTGATCCCTTTGTAGTCTGTTTTATCTGATATAAGCATAGCTATTCCTGCTTTTTTTTTGGTTTCCACGGGCATTTCTTGTAAGATGGGTCTGGTGATGGTGAATTATCTTAGCTTTTATTTGTCTGGGAAAGACTTCATCTCTATTTCATATTTCAAGGATCACTTTTCTGGATAGAGTATTATTGGGTGGCAGTTGCTTTCTTTCAGCACTTTGAAAATGTCGTTCCATCCCTCCTAGCCTGTATGGTCTCCATTGAGAAGTTTGTTGCCAGATGAATTGGAGTTACTTTACATATAATTTGCTTCTTTTATTTTTGTGCCTTTAGAATCCTATGTTTGTCCTTGACCTTTGAGAGTTTGCTTATTATATGCGTTGAGGTAGTCTTGTTTGGGTTGAAACTGTTTGGTGCTCTCTGACCTTTCTGTACCTACATATTTATATCTTTCTCAAGTTTTGGAAAATAATCCGTTATTATTTGCTTGAATATGCGCTACACCCCTTGCCCTTGCTCAGCTCCCTCTTGAACACCAATAATTATTAGATTTGGCCTTTGACGTAATTCTCTATATCTTGTAGGAAATCTTCATTCCTTTTTATTCTTTTTTCTTTTTTCTCCCTTGACCATGTCATTTCAAATAGCCTGTTTGTGGGTTCACTGATTCTTTCCTCTGCTTGATTCATTCTGCTGTTGAGAACCTCCAGTGAATTTTTCAATTCATCAAGTGTATTTCTCTATTCCAAGATTTCTGTTTGATTTTTAAAAATTTATTTCAATGCCTTAACTAAATTTCTCTGATAAATTTCTGAATTCTTTTTCTGTGTTATCTTGATGACTACTATGTTTCTTTAAAACTACTATTTTGAATTCTTGGTCAGAGAGCTCACCTATCACTGTCTCATTAGGGTCAGTCACTGTTTCTTTGCTTTGTCCATTTGCAGAGGTCATATTTCCCTGTATACAACTGTTTTCACATTGAAGGATTAGTAACTTACTCCAGTATTCTCTGTATGACTTGCTTTCGTTCTTATTGGGTATATTTACTTAGACATTCTTCATAATCTACCTGTTGAATTTCTTTTTTTCTACTAGGTCACTGCCTCCTTTTTGGCACTAGATGGCACCTTAAGCCCAGGATTGCCTCAGCTCTAGCAAGTAATCAGAGAGCTGCCAGTCAGGAAGAGGCCCCAAAGGGGATATTCAGCAATGTGGAAAGGCTGACAAGCGGTTTGTGCCCAGAGGGCCTGTGGAATGTACCTCCTACAGTGTGTTGCTGCTGAACAACCACTCCCACTTGCCATCTCCTTCGGCTAAGTTACAAAGCAAATTTTCTAGAGCCAGGGGTGATAATCCTGCCTCCCCACTTTGTCTCTTGCTGTCCTCAGGAATATGTCCCCTTTAGGCACTCACACTACTTCCTGTGGGTTGAGGCATGCACAGAGCTCCTGCCAGAGAATCTAGAAAGTGAGAAAGCTGGTTATCCACCTTAGTATCACTTTTCCCAATGTAGAAACTGATTTGGCACCTGTAATCTCAGCACTTTGGGAGGCCAAGGTGGGTGGATCACTTGAGGTCAGGAGTTTGAGACCAGCCTGGCAAACATGGTTAAACCCCGTCTCTACTAAAAATACAAAAATTATCAAGGTCTGCACCTGTAGTCCCAGCTACTCAGGAAGCTGAGGCATGAAAATCACTTGAACCCAGGAGGCAGAGGTTACAACAAGCCAAGATCGTGCCACTGCACTCAAGCCTGGGTGACAGAGTAAGACTCTCTCAAAAAAAAAAATAATAACTATGAGTTAGGAAGGGGTGGAATTTTGCATGCTTGCTGCTCGGCAGCTTGGGGAAAGGGGCATTGCAGATATGAAAATCTGGTTCTACTACAGTCTGCTTGGAGTTTTTTCACTTCTTTGTGGCCCCAGGAATTGACTCATTCCCATATTTAGTTCTGGGATATTGCTGGTGATAATCCTAGCACTGTATAATTTGGGTTTGGTTTTCTGTTGTGGGGAGGACAGTGAAGCTAGCTTGAACTTATGCTGCCATTTTGAAACCAGAAGTCCATGACATTGTAAAAAAAAAAAACAACAACAACAACAACAACAAAGAAAAAAACGGAAAGATAAGCCACATACTGGAAAAAAATTGCAAAACACAAATTTGATAGATGATTCAGAATATATAAAGAACTCTCAAAACTCAATAATAAGCAAATAACTATCTAATATTAAAACGGGCAAAAGATTTGAACAGACACTTCAAAAAGTAGATACCAGGATAGTAAACAGGCACACAAAAAGATGCTCAACATCATTAGTCATTAGGAAAATGCAAATTAAAATCACAATGATATACTATTAAACACTTAGCTAAAATTTTAAAAAACTGACCAGACCAGACCAAGTTTTGGGGAGATAATGGAGGAAGTGGAACTTGCCACGGCTAGTGGGAATGGTGTAACCACTTTAGAAAATAGTTTTATGATTTCTCAAAAAATTAGACATTCCTCTACTGTACAATCCAGCCATTTCACTCCTTGATATTTACCCAACAGAAATGAAAGTCTATGTTCATACAAAGATTTGCACATGAATGTTCATGGAAGCTTTATTCATGACAGTTAAAACTAGAAACAACCCAAATGTCCATCAACAGTTGAATGAGTAAACAAATTTTGATACAACCATACAATGAAATACTACTCAGCAATAAAAAAGAATGAACTATCAATACGTAAAATGACATGAATGAATTTCAAGATAATTATGCTTAAAAGAGCCAGAGGAAAAATTATAATAATAATTATCCCATTATTGAAAACGCCAGACAAATACAAACTAATTTGTAGTACCAGAAAGCAAGGGCAGTAGATCAGTGGTTCCCTGGTGACAGGGGTGAGGAGATGGGTGTACAGGAAGGGACAAGAGGGAAGGATTGCAAGGAGCACAAGAAACTATTGGAGGTAATGTATATGTTCACTATCTTGATTGTGGTAACAATTTTATGGATGTATACATATGTCAAAATTTACCAAGTTGTACACTTTAAACATTACCCCATGTAAATTATGTCTCCATTTAAAAAGTACTAATTACAACAGCTTTAATCCAAGGATCAGTGTTTTAGTTGTCTATTGAGATGCAACAATCTATCCCAAGATTGAATGGGCTTTAAAAAATTACCTTCTAGGCAGGCACAGTGGTTCACACCGGTAATCCCAGCACCTTGGGAGGCCGAGGTGGGTGGATCACCTGAGGTCAGGAGTTTGAGACCAGCCTGGCCAACACAGTGAAACCCCATCTCTACTAAAACTACAAAAAAAAATTAGCCAGGCATGGTGGCGGGTGCCTGTAATCTCAGCTACTTGGGAGGCTGAGGCAGGAGAATTGCTTGAATCCAGGAGGCGGAGGTTGCAGTGAGCCGAGATCGCACCATTGCACTCCAGCTGGGGTGGCAGAGCAAGACTCTTTCTCAAAAAAGAAAAAAAATCACCTTCTAATTTGCTCCTAAGTTTGTGTGTTAGGAACCTGGGCAGGCTCAGCTGAGTGGTTCTTTTGCTGCATGTGGCATTAGCCAGGGTCATTCACTCAGCTGCATTGAGCTGTTGGTTAGGATGAGCTAGAACATCCAAGAATGCTTTACTCCCATCTTGGCATCTCATTGCTCTTTCACATGGACTATCTCTCTACCTATGGCAGTCCTGAGCTTCCTCACTTGCTACATGATGTGTGACTTCCAAGAGAGTGCTTCAAAAAATGAAAGGAGAATTCACCATGGTAAGAAAGCCATTACACCTGCTACATATTTTTTGTTTTATACTCATAAATCTGGTCACAGGTCACTGGAATACTGATATAGAAAAGCCCAACATGTCTACTATGCTTGCCAGGAGAAACAGCCAAAACAGTAGGAAGATGATTTCTGCTTTAAACTGCTATTCAAATCTCATGCCAGCACATCTAATTGGTGGAATCTAAATTTAAATCCAGAACTCTATCTGCAAAGGAGTCTGGGAAATCTACTTGCTAGCCTTCTGGCTTGGGTACAGAAAGGTGCACTAGAAGGATGTTGAAGTTGCGGCTGAGTGTCCCATCCACTCAGCCTCAGAAGCATTAAACAGTTCAATTTTGCTTCTCAGTGTCATCCAACAGGTATAGACCAGGCACATGAGCCAGGAGACAAACGGAGGGCCTCTCCCTGCTGTCCACCTGCAGAGGCTTGACAACCATAGAAAAAGGCATTGCTATTGGATGTTTATCTAGAGGCATCCCAGATGGGGCCCTAAAAGGCATTACAGCTAAGGTCTGGACCCTGGAAATGAATGAGAGTTATTCAGCGGAATCTTCCAAAAGAACAAACGTCAAGCCCTGTGTTCACCCTGTTCCCATGGAAAGGTCCATCAATAAGGAAGTGGTCCCGAAGTTGGCCCAGGCTGAAGCCAACCTCCCTGGGAGTTGTGGCTGATTGGGCCCCCAACACTCCTTTCTCAGAATGGGAGCCACAGGGATTCTGTTCTCCACAGCGCTCAGAAATTACAAGGCTGCCTCCATTCCACAGCTAAATCCAGAGCAGCTCCACACTTCCCCAGTGCGCATTTAGGCGGACAGGGCCCCAGACTCTCCCCAGGGACCCCAGCAACAGCCGCTGCTGCTTGCAGGCCCTGGGCAGGTCACTGCCGGTGCCCAGACCTGTCTCCCCTCGTCAGAGCAGTGTGGGGGCTGGAGTGGTTGATGTCTCCGCCCTGGCAGCCCGGATCTCCGTGCTGGTGAGAGTGGGAGGCAGCTCTTCTGTTCTCCTGTCAGCATTCACTTGAGAAGCCTGCACTCCAGCCCCCTGCCTCTTATCTCTTTCAGAAGCTGATACGCTTGCTGACAAGAGGCAGCTTTTGTCAGCCGCTGCCAGGTTTAAGCATTTTCTGGCCCGAAGCACTGACTTCCAGTAAAAAAAAAAAAAAAAAAAAGAGAGAAAAAGAACCAAAGTCTCCTGAATCCTCTTGTCAGGTCTAACACCTTTGTTCATTCACTAATCTCAGGAGCGTGCAGGCGGCACGGGGTAGGCTGGGACACCCAGGACTCCTGTTAGCATTTGGATGCAGAAGTGAAGGAGGTAGCCCCAGGCAGGGGAATGGCAGCAGGAGAGGCTGAGTTGCTCCTTGTGTGCCACCTTCATTCATTATGACCGCATTCTTGCTGAGTGGGGTGGGGTAACTGGAGGATTTCAGAATCCCACAGTTTTGCTCCTAGAGATGGGGAAACTGAGGCCTGGGGCAGCCTCTCAGCTAACCTATGTAGTACTGGGACTCCAGTCCTCTTTCCAAATCCCTGATGTTTTTATTTTTAGAAATCTGGATGCTGGGGAAGGAACGGAACTGAGGGGGAGGCTCAGGAGTGCCCCCAGCGTGGGATCACTGGCTCCCTCACTTACCGGCTCCCTCCCTCTTCTCTACCACCAAAGAGAGAGCAAAGAGTGCGTTAGGGAGAAAACGTCTGATCAACAAAACAAAACACAGTCTTTTGTTTCAAAGTCCAAACTCCTGTTTCTGGGCAACGAGAGCCCCTAGATCAGGCTTATGTACAGAGCAGCAGAGATGAAATACCTGAAATCCAAGGACTGTTCCAGAACGGCAGCTCTGACTACCATCTCTCTAACAGCCAGAGATACCTCCTGTCTCTCCTCCACTCCACACACACCCACACACTCACACATTCCTGAAGGAAGCACCACTTCCGCTCACAAAGGTAAAAATGCCTCCTTTCTTGTTTTTTAAACCATTTATTTATTTATATTTTAATTTACATTCAGGGAAATTCATGCCTTTTGGTGTCCAGTTCTGTGAGTTTTGACAAATGCAGAGTCATGGAACCACCATCACGGCCAAGATACAGAACAGCCCATCACCCTAAAATGCTCCCTCCCTCACTCCGCCCCTCTGTAGTCAGCCCACACCTCCCTCCACCCCCAGCCCCCACGGCCACTGATGTTTCTTGTTCCTTTAATTTTGCCTTCCCCAAAATGCCATATAAATGAATTCATAACATCTACAAAACCTTTCGAGGCTGGTTGCTTTCACCTAACACAACAAATTTAAGATTCATCCATGTTATGTGTGTGTATCAATAAAAATGCTTCTCAAATGTATAAAAATAAAACTCTGGTGGAAACCCAATGCCCAACCACAGCTCCCATCCAATGAGAGTCTCCAGCTCTGAATACAGCTCACTAGCTCCTCTGTAACCAATGTCACCCTCCCCTCCACCTTCAGCCCCATTCCAGTCCCTGCCTGCTTGCTCATTACAGCATGCAGCCTACCCAGAGCCTACCCACCTCCTTCTGAACCTAGTTCCTGTGGCCACACTGGGTGCTCCACAATCCTCTTGGTGCTGCTTGGTCCTAATCCAAGACAGAAAATCGCAAATGCCAGCAGAGCCAGGCAAGTAATTTAATAAACATAATACAACACGGAATGGTGGGGATCAAAGGGACTTGGCGAGTGCATGTCTCAGACAAAGATATTCACATTGCTATAAACTATTTGACACACTTTACCTGCACACCACTCTCCCTGCCCCCAAAAATACATCTGTGGGATGAATTTAGGCACCAGGATTCTGGATCTGCAGACTCTAAATCTCTCACTCTGACCCTCTTACACAACTACACCACTGCACTGATGTGAAATATGACAAAACACAGGACAACCATCGCACCTTTATGAAGGTGGCAGAACTCAGGGTGATCACATGTCCCCAGTGAAATGCAATGGAACATGGGAAAGCAGATCACCCCATGTGGACTTGAGAATATGCTTTGAATAGAATATGCTTTGAGCAGATTCAGCTGCCAGAAAGGCCAGCTGAGTGAAAGGGATAATGCCCAGGAGACCCCCACAGCAGTCTGGTGCTTCTTACCCTACAAAGCTCAGACCCAGGAAGGCTGTGTAATGTATAGAATCAATGGTTGGCTCTTTTTCTTATGGCTTCCATATTGCGTGCACCAACAACACCCCTCACTCCGCGTATACAACCAAGGGAAGAGAGCATGCTGCAGTGAGTTGCCCAGAGCCCCTCTTAGGATGGAATTCCTCCATCTAGCTGGAGGTTGTTCTTCCAGCTGCCAGGAGTGTGGCTGCTGATGGCTCTCAGATGTGCCCCTGTCTGGACATTGCCCTTGCCTCATGGGAGCTGCTCACCCAAGGTTATGGCCTCTCATCAGAAGCAGGCCACTGCCAATGACTGGTTGAAGTGGAGGTAGACAAGCTTGCTCATACCACTCTCGCCTAAAATTGGGACAACTCCAAGGGGTCATCCCAACTCCTGGTCATCCCAGCTTCCAGGACGCTTGGCTGAGGTGTTGGTTGCAACCACATTAGAATTCAACTTCCCCTCTCTGCCCAACCCTGCTTCCCTCACATCCTTACAAATATTGTTTCCAAGTGAACTCCATAGAAACTTCCTGTGTGCAAATCTCCATTTTAGAGTCTGTTTTTGGGGTTTTTAGGGAGCCTAATCAAAAGCAAAGGATGAATAGGCTTTAGATAGTATGACTGTCAAATTCAATCTGTAAAATATTATTTTTAAAACATCTTCCCATATTATTTCATTTGCTCCTCTTAACAACTCAGCTAGGTAAGTATAGAATTATCTCATTTTATATATCAGTAAAGTAAGGCCCAGAAGGGTTATGTGTTTAATACGAGGTCACATGGGCTATAAGTGAAGAATCCTATCAAGACTTCTGGCCCTCCAAGCCCTGCTCCCTAGTCACTACAATGGCCAGAGCTGATGGGTGAGGGACTGCATTTTGTAGCAAGGAGATGAGACAGGTGGAGGCAGGGGCCGATGCCATGCACCGTCATGCTTCACACAACCTGGGGTACGATGCACATTCCTACTCATCAGATATTTCTATTTTCTCTCAATTTTCCAGCAGATGGCAGTCAAGTGTCTTGAGGAAGGGGCAGCTCATCCTCATTTGCAGATTTGCAGGTAGGCATTATTTGAGCTAGTGGGGCCACCCGCAGAGGCGAGGGCATGTGTGTCTGACTTGGGCTGAGGGTACCTGTAAGAGACAGCAGATGCTTCCCACATGGGAATGGTCCCTCAGATAAGAGCATTACCCTGTCCATTGTCTAGGTATAAAGGCAGGATCGGGTCACCAGCCCTTTGGCAGCAGGTCATGGCCTTGACCATGAATATATTTATTTTTTTCTCTGCCCCTTCTAAGATAGAGGGTCTCAATTGCTCAGGCCTTCAAAATAAAGCAAGAATGCTCACAATCCATGAGGGTAGTATCTGATTACTACTTAAAACTACCTGGGGTAGAAACTGAAATGGAGGACTTTCTTTCAAAATATAGTGGAAGACATCTATTGAAATGTCACTAAAGTGACAGTGAAATAATTGTAAAAGGACAAAATGTACAGAAGAGGGGCCAACAGCGGATATGATGACAACTTCCTGGAAGTTTGAGCCATAACTGCCAGAGCAGAGTGTGCCTGCAGAGGGAAAGCTGGCAAAAGAAAGCAAGGGGTAGCCACTCTCTTCAAAACCCTGGAAAGTTCTCAGGACTCCAGGCACCTTGGGTACCTTCGAAAATGGGGAGGAAGAGAGAGGTTAAAAACACCAGAGCTAGTAAACAGTTTGTATTCGAGCAACTGAGCTACCAGGCCCCTCC
>JAKFGR010000388.1:0-13194 GCA_021498465.1 Hylobates pileatus
TGAAAGTGGCATCAAGAAAATCTCACATTAAAAAAAATTTGAGATAGTACAATTCTTATGCATCATATGTTGCATAATGTTTGACTATTAAGAAATTTACATCACACATCTACTTATTTCATTAAACATGTTACAGGCAATTAATTTACTTATACCCTCCATTTCTTTTTTCCCCCTCTCTGCTTCTCCTGCTGCAGGGTCATTATGCGTTCCTACTCACAAAATGTCCTTGTTTTTTCCCTTACTCCTGTCATTGATCTTCTGAATCTTTCCAGTGAACTTAGCATGGATGTTTTGATAGAAAGCTCTGGCATTAACTCTGGAGTTGTTTTGCAAGGAAGGTTGTTCGCTTTTTCACCATTTTTTTTTTCAGGTCCTTGAAGTGTTTTCACATAGATATTTCACAAGAGCCATTTCAGAATTGGGAAGATTTGGCGTGCACTCTTCCTCTTTTGGTCCCACAGTTTTTGTGAGTCCTACTTGAAATTATGTTTGCTCCCGTTTCAATTGTAATATTGCACTTTCTCATTAGTTTTTAGTTTGAACTCTCCTGGGAGGTCTAATGTAGAGTTTGGACAAGGACACATGTTCGTAATAAACCTACCCAGTCAATTTGGTATAAAGGCTTAGAAGGTGGAACTGGCCACATTTTGAATTGGAGGTAAGGATCAGGAATGGTAATGGAGAGACATAGGATTTTCTTATGGGAACAAGAAACAACCTCTGGGCAGTATTAGAGCCCAGAGAGTGATAAGCCTCTTCTAACTTCAATATTCTATGTACAAATTCACAAGACTTTTTTTTTTTCTTTTTTTTTTTTTTTTTTTGAGACGGAGTCTCACTCTATATCCCAGGCTGGAGTGCAATGATGCGATCTCGGCGCACTGCAAGCTCCGCCTCCCGAGTTCATGCCATTCTCCTGCCTCAGCCTCTCGAGTAGCTGGGACTACAGGCGCCTGCCACACCCGGCTAATTTTTGTATTTTTAGTAGAGACTGGGTTTCACTGTGTTAGCCAGGATGTTCTCCATCTCCTGACCTCGAGATCCGCCCACCTTGGCCTCTCAGAGTGCTGGGATTACAGGCGTGAGCCACCGCGCCCGGCCGAGACTTTTAATTGCCAGACTGCGTTGCATAAACCAAAGGCCAATAGAGAGGTGACCTTTCAAATTACTGGCACAACAGGAGCCGAGATCAGAAAGCTCCAACTTAGGGATTAGGAGCCAAGATGGCCGAATAGGAACAGCTCCGGTCTCCAGCTCCCAGCCCCAGCGACACAGAAGACGGATGATTTCTGCATTTCTGCTTGAGGTACCGCTTTCATCTCACTAGGGAGTGCCTAACAGTGGGTGCAGGACAGACGGTGAAGCGCACTGTGCGCGAGCCGAAGCAGGCGAGGCATGCCTCACTGGGAAGCGCACGGGGTCAGGGAGTTCCCTTTCCTAGTCAAAGAAAGCGGAAACAGACGGCACCTGGATTATCGGGTCAGTCCCACCCCAATACTGCGCTTTTCCAACGGGCCTGGAAAACGGCACACTAGGAGATTGTGTCCGCACCTGGCTCGGAGGGTCCTGTGCCCACGGAGTCTCGCTGATTGCTAGCACAGCAGTCTGAGATCAAGCTGCAAGGCGGCAGCGAGGCTGGGGGAGGGGCGCCCGCCATTATCCAGGCTTGCTTAGGTAAACAAAGCAGCCAGGAAGCTCGAACTGGGTGGAGCCCACCACAGCTCAAGGAGGCCTGCCTGCCTCTATAGGCTCCACCTCTGGGGGCAGGGCACAGACAAACAAAAACTCAGCAAGAACCTCCACAGACTTAAAGGTCCCTGTCTGACTGACAGCTTTGATGAGAGTAGTGGTTCTCCCAGCACGCAGCTGGAGATCTGAGAACGGACAGACTGCCTCCTAAACTGGGTCCCTCACCCCTGAGCAGCCTAACTGGGAGGCACCCCCCTAGTAGGGACAGACTGACACCTCATTCAACCGGGAACTCCTCTGAGACAAAACTTTCAGACGAACTATCAGACAGCTGAATTTGTGGTCTCACGAAAATCCGCTGTTCTGCAGCCACCGCTGCTGACACCCCGCCAAACAGGGTCTGGAGTGGACCTCTAGTAAACTCCAACAGACCTGCAGCTGAGGGTCCTGTCTGGTAGAAGGAAAACTAACAAACAGAAAGGACATCCACACCAAAAACCCATCTGTACATCTCCATCATCAAAGACAAAAAGTAGATAAAACCACAAAGATGGTGAAAAAACAGAACAAAAAAACTGGAAACTCTAAAAAACAGAGCACCTCTCCTCCTCCAAAGGAACGCAGTTCCTCACCAGCAACGGAACAAAGCTGGATGGAGGATGACTTTGATGAGTTGAGAGAAGAAGGCTTCAGACGATCAAACTACTCTGAGCTACGAGAGGAAATTCAAAACAATAGCAAAGAAGTTAAAAACTTTGAAAAAATATTAGAAGAATGGATAACTAGAATAACCAATGGAGAGAAGGGCTTAAAGGAGCTGATGGAGCTGAAAGCCAAGTTTCGAAAACTACGCAAAGATTGCAGAATCCTCAGTAGCAGATTAGATCAACTGTAAGAAAGGGTATCGCTGATGGAAGATTAAATGAATGAAATGAAGAGAGATCTCGGCGCACTGCAAGCTCCGCCTCCCGAGTTCATGCCATTCTCCTGCCTCAGCCTCTCGAGTAGCTGGGACTACAGGCGCCTGCCACACCCGGCTAATTTTTGTATTTTTAGTAGAGACTGGGTTTCACTGTGTTAGCCAGGATGTTCTCCATCTCCTGACCTCGAGATCCGCCCACCTTGGCCTCTCAGAGTGCTGGGATTACAGGCGTGAGCCACCGCGCCCGGCCGAGACTTTTAATTGCCAGACTGCGTTGCATAAACCAAAGGCCAATAGAGAGGTGACCTTTCAAATTACTGGCACAACAGGAGCCGAGATCAGAAAGCTCCAACTTAGGGATTAGGAGCCAAGATGGCCGAATAGGAACAGCTCCGGTCTCCAGCTCCCAGCCCCAGCGACACAGAAGACGGATGATTTCTGCATTTCTGCTTGAGGTACCGCTTTCATCTCACTAGGGAGTGCCTAACAGTGGGTGCAGGACAGACGGTGAAGCGCACTGTGCGCGAGCCGAAGCAGGGCGAGGCACTGCCTCACTCGGGAAGCGCAAGGGGTCAGGGAGTTCCCTTTCCTAGTCAAAGAAAGCGGAAACAGACGGCACCTGGATTATCGGGTCAGTCCCACCCCAATACTGCGCTTTTCCAACGGGCCTGGAAAACGGCACACTAGGAGATTGTGTCCGCACCTGGCTCGGAGGGTCCCAGCCTGGAGTCTCGCTGATTGCTGCTAGCACAGCAGTCTGAGATCAAGCTGCAAGGCGGCAGCGAGGCTGGGGAGGCGCCCGCCATTATCCAGGCTTGCTTAGGTAAACAAAGCAGCCAGGAAGCTCGAACTGGGTGGAGCCCACCACAGCTCAAGGAGGCCTGCCTGCCTCTATAGGCTCCACCTCTGGGGGCAGGGCACAGACAAACAAAAACTCAGCAAGAACCTCCACAGACTTAAAGGTCCCTGTCTGACTGACAGCTTTGATGAGAGTAGTGGTTCTCCCAGCACGCAGCTGGAGATCTGAGAACGGACAGACTGCCTCCCAAACTGGGTCCCTCACCCCTGAGCAGCCTAACTGTGAGGCACCCCCATAGTAGGGACAGACTGACACCTCATTCAACCGGGAACTCCTCTGAGACAAAACTTTCAGACGAACTATCAGACAGCTGAATTTGTGGTCTCATGAAAATCCGCTGTTCTGCAGCCACCGCTGCTGACACCCAGCCAAACAGGGTCTGGAGTGGACCTCTAGTAAACTCCAACAGACCTGCAGCTGAGGGTCCTGTCTGGTAGAAGGAAAACTAACAAACAGAAAGGACATCCACACCAAAAACCCATCTGTACATCTCCATCATCAAAGACCAAAAGTAGATAAAACCACAAAGATGGGGAAAAAACAGAACAAAAAAAACTGGAAACTCTAAAAAACAGAGCACCTCTCCTCTTCCAAAGGAACGCACTTCCTCACCAGCAACGGAACAAAGCTGGATGGAGGATGACTTTGATGAGTTGAGAGAAGAAGGCTTCAGACGATCAAACTACTCTGAGCTACGAGAGGAAACTCAAAACAATAGCAAAGAAGTTAAAAACTTTGAAAAAATATTAGAAGAATGGATAACTAGAATAACCAATGGAGAGAAGGGCTTAAAGGAGCTGATGGAGCTGAAAGCCAAGTTTTGAGAACTACGCGAAGATTGCAGAAGCCTCAGTAGCAGATGCGATCAACTGGAAGAAAGGGTATCGCTGATGGAAGATGAAATGAATGAAATGAAGAGAGAAGGGAAGTTTAGAGAAAAAAGAATAAAAAGAAATGAACAAAGCCTCCGAGAAATTTGGGACTATGTGAAAAGACCAAACCTACGTCTGATTGGTGTACCTGAAAATGATGGGGAGAATGGAACCAAGTTGGAAGACACTCTGCAAGATATTATCCAGGAGAACTTCCCCAATCTAGCAAGGCAGGCCAGCATTCAGATTCAGGAAATACAGAGAACGCCACAAAGATACTCCTCGAGAAGGGCAACTCCAAGACACATAATTGTCAGATTCACCAAAGTTGAAATGAAGGAAAAAATGTTAAGGGCAGCCAGAGAGAAAGGTCGGTTACCCACAAAGGGAAGCCCATCAGACTAACAGCTGATCTCTCAGCAGAAACTCTACAAGCCAGAAGAGAGTGGGGGCCGATATTCAACATTCTTAAAGAAAAGAATTTTCAACCCAGAATTTGCTATCCCGCCAAACTAAGCTTCATAAGTGAAGGAGAAATAAAATACTTTACAGACAAGCAAACGCTGAGTGATTTTGTCACCACCAGGCCTGCCCTAAAAGAGCTCCTGAAGGAAGCACTAAACATGGAAAGGAACAACCGGTACCAGCCACTGCAAAACATGCCAAATTGTAAAGACCATCGAGGCTAGGAAGAAACAATAGCAACTAACGAGCAAAATAACCAACTAACATCATAATGACAGGATCAGATTCACACATAACAATATTAACGTTAAATGTAAATGGGCTAAATGCTCCAATCAAAAGACACAGACTGGCAAACTGGATAAGGAGTCAGGACCCATCAGTGTGGTGTCACAATTATGCCTGCATTCATATAAATTTCCTCAGGAAAAATGAATCTATTGTAGAGGAAGTCAGAAGAATGTTATATTTGGTAGAAGAAAATAAATGAGGCATGAAAGAGGCTTCTGAGGTGCTCTTGTTTGTGGTGGTCACATGACTGAGTCCATATTGAAAGATTATAAAAATTGTACACTTATGATTTATGCACTTTTTAGTCTATAACAATGTATTCATTTGTAGGAGCTACTCTCCAAGGTACCACAAACTGGGTGGCTTAAAACAACTAACATTTATTGTGTCACAGTTTGGGAAGCTAGAAGTCTGAAAACAAGATGTAGTCAAGGTAGTTTCCTCCAGAAGGATATGAGGGAGGCTGTCTGTGTCTCTTGCATCTCTCCCAGGTTCTGGTGGTTTGTTGGAAATCACTGGTATTTCTGAGTTTACAGATGTATCAGCCCAGTCTTCCATATAGTGTCTGCATATAGTCTTCCCTCCGTGCATGTTCCTCTTGCGTTCAATTTTCCCCTTTTTATAAGAACACTAGTAATATTGGATTAGTACCCACCCTAATGACCCCATTTTAACTAGATAACCTCTGTAAAGACTCTATTGCTATGTAAGGTCACATTCTAAAGTATTGGGGGTTAGGGCATTAGCATATATTTTCGGGAAAAACACAGTTCAACCCATAACAACATATAATTCCATTTTTAAAATCCCAAAGTTACATCTAACCTAAAAAGGAATGAAATTGAAATAAAGATCGCAGAGGCCTGCAATAAGCTTTGGTGATATAATACCTACTTAAAAACCAAATGTTAGAATGGCTTGAAACAGAATTGAAAATTTTTGAGCTATAAGACACACAGGAGAAATTTTAAGTTCACTTTTTTTGGATGAGACATTTATTAGTCTCAACAAGACTGAATGATTTTCTTTTAAGGTCACACATTTAAATAGTTAACAGGAGATATAGCGACCAGAATCATAGTCAAATACCCACCTACTCCCTTTCCAAGACAACTAAGGTCTCAAATTGCACCCATTTTTCTCAAATTATTTCTAGAATATTTAGCAAAAGAGGCTTTCAATTTGGCATATCTTTGTCTACAATTTTGCAGCTTACGTAAAGAAAGGTAGATTAAGGGAATTTCATTTTAAAGGTGAGAATCAGAATGACAATTGTGAAGCTATGATGCCTGTGCAATCTGGCATACACAAGGGTGTTATACTAAATGGGATCAGAATGAGCCCCTTTTGGAAGGAAAGCTTTAATAGCCTGGGAAACATTAAGGGAATCTTCCCTTTTTTATTTTTATTTTATTTTATTTTATTTTGAGATGGAGTCTCGCTCTGTCACCCAGGCTGGAGTGCAGTGGTGCGATCTTGGCTCACTGCAAGCTCCGCCTCCCGGGTTCATGCCATTCTTCTGCCTCAGCCTCCCGAGTAGCTGGGACTACAGGCGCCCGCCACCACGCCCGGCTAATTTTTTGTATTTATAGTAGAGACGGGGTTTCACCGTGTTAGCCAGGATGGTCTCGATCTCCTGACCTTGTGATCCACTCCCCTCGGCCTCCCAAAGTGCTGGGATTACAAGCGTGAGCCACCATGCCCAGCCTTTTATTTTTACTAGAGCATTGGAAAATGAATTCTGCATAGCTGGCTAATGAAGGAAATCCAGATTCATTGCCAAAACCAAGTTTTTTTGTTTTTTTTTTTTGAGACGGAGTCTCGCTCTGTAGCCCAGGCTGGAGTGCAGTGGTGCAATTTCGGCTCACTGCAAGCTCCGCCTGCCGGGTTCACGCCATTCTCCTGCCTCAGCCTCTCCGAGTAGCTGGGACTACAGGCGCCCGCCACCACGCCCGGCTAATTTTTTTTTTTTGTATTTTTAGTAGAGATGGGGTTTCATCGTGGTCTCGATCTCCTGACTTCGTGATCTGCCCGCCTCGGCCTCCCAAAGTGCTGGGATTACAAGCATGAGCCACCGCGCCCGGCCGCCAAAACCAAGTTTTAAAGGAATTTGCAATCCTTCACAGTTCATTCAAGGAGGCAATGGAAATTTTGATGAAGAAATTTTTAAAAATCTTTCTTAAAAGGAGCCCTTACATTGGCATTGTATCATGACTAAAGTCTTCCTCCCTCCCTCTCTCCCTTCTGTGCTTTTTGTTTCTGTTTTCTAAAAAACAGAACAAAAAACTGGAAACTCTAAAAACAGAGCACCTCTCCTCCTCCAAAGGAACGCAGTTCCTCACCACAACGGAACAAAGCTGGATGGAGGATGACTTTGATGAGTTGAGAGAAGAAGGCTTCAGACGATCAAACTACTCTGAGCTACGAGAGGAAATTCAAAACAATAGCAAAGAAGTTAAAAACTTTGAAAAAATATTAGAAGAATGGATAACTAGAATAACCAATGGAGAGAAGGGCTTAAAGGAGCTGATGGAGCTGAAAGCCAAGTTTAGAACTCTGTGAAGATTGCAGAAGCCTCAGTAGCAGATCACGATCAACTGGAAGAAAGTATCGCTGATGGAAGATGAAATGAATGAAATGAAGAGAAGGAAGTTTAGAGAAAAAGAATAAAAAGAAATGAACAAAGCCTCCGAGAAATTTGGGACTATGTGAAAAGACCAAACCTACGTCTGATTGGTGTACCTGAAAATGATGGGAGAATGGAACCAAGTTGGAAGACACTCTGCAAGATATTATCCAGGAGAACTTCCCCAATCTAGCAAGGCAGGCCAGCATTCAGATTCAGGAAATACAGAGAACGCCACAAAGATACTCCTCGAGAAGGGCAACTCCAAGACACATAATTGTCAGATTCACCAAAGTTGAAATGAAGGAAAAAATGTTAAGGGCAGCCAGAGAGAAAGGTCGGGTTACCCACAAAGGGAAGCCCATCAGACTAACAGCTGATCTCTCAGCAGAAACTCTACAAGCCAGAAGAGAGTGGGGGGATATTCAACATTCTTAAAGAAAAGAATTTTCAACCCAGAATTTGCTATCCCGTAAACTAAGCTTCATAAGTGAAGGAGAAATAAAATACTTTACAGACAAGCAAGCGCTGAGTGATTTTGTCACCACCAGGCCTGCCCTAAAGAGCTCCTGAAGGAAGCACTAAACATGGAAAGGAACAACCGGTACCAGCCACTGCAAAAACATGCCAAATTGTAAAGACCATCGAGGCTAGGAAGAAACAATAGCAACTAACGAGCAAAATAACCAACTAACATCATAATGACAGGATCAGATTCACACATAACAATATTAACGTTAAATGTAAATGGGCTAAATGCTCCAATCAAAAGACACAGACTGGCAAACTGGATAAGGAGTCAGGACCCATCAGTGTGCTGTATTCAGGAAACCCATCTCACGTGCAGAGACACACATAGACTCAAAATAAAGGGATGGAGGAAGATCTATCAAGCAACTGGAAAACAAAAAAGGCAGGGGTTGCAATCCTAGTCTCTGATAAAATAGACTTTAAACCAACAAAGATCAAAAGAGACAAAGAAGGCCATTACATAATGGTAAAGGGATCAATTCAACAAGAAGAGCTAACTATCCTAAATATATATGCACCCAACACAGGAGCACCCAGATTCATAAAGCAAGTCCTGAGTGACCTACAAAGGGACTTAAACTCCCACACAATAATAATGGGAGATTTTAACACCCCACTGTCAACATTAGACAGATCAACGAGACAGAAAGTTAACAAGGATATCCAGGAATTGAACTCAGCTCTACATAAAGTGGACCTAATAGACATCTACAGAACTCTCCACCCCAAGTCAACAGAATATACATTTTTTCAGCACCACACAACACCTATTCCAAAATTGACCACATAGTTGGAAGTAAAGCTCTCCTCAGCAAATGTAAAAGAACAGAAATTATAACAAACTGTCTCTCAGACCACAGTGCAATCAAACTAGAACTCAGGATTAAGAAATTCACTCAACACCGCTCAACTACATGGAAACTGAACAACCTGCTCCTGAATGACTATTGGGTACATAATGAAATGAAGGCAGAAATAAAGATGTTCTTTGAAACCAATGAGAACAAAGATACAACATACCAGAATCTCTGGGACACATTCAAAGCAGTGTGTAGAGGGAAATTTATAGCACTAAATGCCCACAAGAGAAAGCAGGAAAGATCCAAAATTGACACCCTAACATCACAATTAAAAGAACTAGAAAAGCAAGAGCAAACACATTCAAAAGCTAGCAGAAGGCTAGAAATAACTAAAATCAGAGCAGAACTGAAGGAAATAGAGACACAAAAACCCTTCAAAAATTAATGAATCCAGGAGCTGGTTTTTGAAAAGATCAACAAAATTGATGGACCGCTAGCAAGACTAATAAAGAAGAAAAGAGAAGAATCAGGACCCATCAGTGTGCTGTATTCAGGAAACCCATCTCACGTGCAGAGACACACATAGACTCAAAATAAAGGGATGGAGGAAGATCTATCAAGCAACTGGAAAACAAAAAAAGGCAGGGGTTGCAATCCTAGTCTCTGATAAAATAGACTTTAAACCAACAAAGATCAAAAGAGACAAAGAAGGCCATTACATAATGGTAAAGGGATCAATTCAACAAGAAGAGCTAACTATCCTAAATATATATGCACCCAACACAGGAGCACCCAGATTCATAAAGCAAGTCCTGAGTGACCTACAAAGGGACTTAAACTCCACACAATAATAATGGGAGATTTTAACACCCACTGTCAACATTAGACAGATCAACGAGACAGAAAGTTAACAAGGATATCCAGGAATTGAACTCAGCTCTACATAAAGTGGACCTAATAGACATCTACAGAACTCTCACCCCAAGTCAACAGAATATACATTTTTTTCAGCACACCACACCTATTCCAAAATTGACCACATAGTTGGAAGTAAAGCTCTCCTCAGCAAATGTAAAAGAACAGAAATTATAACAAACTGTCTCTCAGACCACAGTGCAATCAAACTAGAACTCAGGATTAAGAAATTCACTCAACACCGCTCAACTACATGGAAACTGAACAACCTGCTCCTGAATGACTATTGGGTACATAATGAAATGAAGGCAGAAATAAAGATGTTCTTTGAAACCAACGAGAACAAAGATACAACATACCAGAATCTCTGGGACACATTCAAAGCAGTGTGTAGAGGGAAATTTATAGCACTAAATGCCCACAAGAGAAAGCAGGAAAGATCCAAAATTGACACCCTAACATCACAATTAAAAGAACTAGAAAAGCAAGAGCAAACACATTCAAAAGCTAGCAGAAGGCTAGAAATAACTAAAATCAGAGCAGAACTGAAGGAAATAGAGATACAAAAAACCCTTCAAAAAATTAATGAATCCAGGAGCTGGTTTTTTGAAAAGATCAACAAAATTGATGGACCGCTAGCAAGACTAATAAAGAAGAAAAGAGAGAAGAATCAAATAGATGCAATAAAAAAGGAAAAAGGGGATATCACCATCGATCCCACAGAAATACAATCTACCATCAGAGAATACTACAAACACCTCTATGCAAATAAACTAGAAAATCTAGAAGAAATGGATAAATTCCTTGACAAATACACCCTCCCAAGACTAAACCAGGAAGAAGTTGAATCTCTGAATAGACCAATAACAGGTTCTGAAATTGTGGCAATAATCAATAGCTTACCAACCAAAAAGAGTCCAGGACCTGACGGATTCACAGCTGACTTCTACCAGAGGTACAAGGAGGAACTGGTACCATTCCTTCTGAAACTATTCCAATCGATAGAAAAAGAGGGAATCCTCCCTAACACATTTTATGAAGCCAGCATCGTCCTGATACCAAAACCTGGCAGAGACATAACCAAAAAAGAGAATTTCAGACCAATATCCTTGATGAACATTGATGCAAAAATCCTCAATAAAATACTGGCAAACCGAATCCAGCAGCACATCAAAAGCTTATCCACCATAATCAAGTGGGCTTCATCCCTGGGATGCAAGGCTGGTTCAACATATGCAAATCAATAAATGTTATCCAGCATATAAACAGAACCAAAGACAAAAACCACATGATTATCTCAATAGATGCAGAAAAGGCCTTTGACAAAATTCAACAACCCTTCATGCTAAAAACTCTCAATAAATTAGGTATTGATGGGACGTATCTCAAGATAATAAGAGCTATCTATGACAAACCCACAGCCAATATCATACTGAATGGGCAAAAACTGGAAGCATTCCCTCTGAAAACTGGCACAAGACAGGGATGCCTCTCTCACCGCTGCTATTCAACATAGTGCTGGAAGTTCTGGCCAGAGCAATCAGGCAGGAGAAGGAAATAAAGGGTATTCAACTAGGAAAAGGAAGTCAAATTGTCCCTGTTTGCAGATGACATGATTGTATATCTAGAAAACCCCATTGTCTCAGCCCAAAATCTCCTTAAGCTGATTAGCAACTTCAGCAAAGTCTCAGGATACAAAATTAATGTACAAAAATCACAAGCATTCTTGTACACCAATAACAGACAAACAGAGAGCCAAATCATGGGTGAACTCCCATTCACAATTGCTTCAAAGAGAATAAAATACCTAGGAATCCAACTTACAAGGGATGTGAAGGACCTCTTCAAGGAGAACTACAAACCACTGCTCAATGAAATAAAAGAGGATACAAACAAATGGAAGAACATTCCATGCTCATGGGTTGGAAGAATCAATATCGTGAAAATGGCCATACTGCCCAAGGTCATTTATAGATTCAATGCCATCCCCATCAAGCTACCAATGACTTTCTTCACAGAATTGGAAAAAACTACTTTAAAGTTCATATGGAACCAAAAAAGAGCCCGCATCGCCAAGTCAATCCTAAGCCAAAAGAACAAAGCTGGAGGCATCACGCTACCTGACTTTAAACTATACTACAAGGCTACAGTAACCAAACCAGCATGGTACTGGTACCACAACAGAGACATAGATCAATGGAACAGAACAGAGCCCTCAGAAATGATGCCGCATAGCTACAACTATCTGATCTTTGACAAACCTGACAAAAACAAGAAATGGGGAAAGGATTCCCTATTTAATAAATGGTGCTGGGAAAACTGGCTAGCCATATGTAGAAAGCTGCAACTGGATCCCTTCCTTACACCTTATACAAAAATTAATTCAAGATGGATTAAAGACTTATATGACCTAAAACCATTAAAATCCTACAAGAAAACCTAGGCAATACCATTCAGGACATAGGCGTGGGCAAGGACTTCATGTCTAAAACACCAAAAGCAATGGCAACAAAAGCCAAAATTGACAAATGGGATCTCATTAAACTAAAGAGCTTCTGCACAGCAAAAGACACTATCATCAGAGTGAACAGGCAACCTACAGAATGGGAGAAAATTTTTGCAACCTACTCATCTGACAAAGGGCTAATATCCAGAATCTACAATGAACTCAAACAAATTTACAAGAAAAAACAAACAACCCCATCAAAAAGTGGGCAGAGGACATGAACAGACACTTCTCAAAAGAAGACATTTATGCAGCCAAAAACACATGAAGAAATGCTCATCATCACTGGCCATCAGAAATGCAAATCAAAACCACAGTGAGATACCATCTCACACCAGTTAGAATAGCCATCATTAAAAAATCAGGAAACAACAGGTGCTGGAGAGGATGTGGAGAAATAGGGGTCCTGGGGTTCTCCAGGATGTGTGAGAGCAGCCTTCCTGGGGGGCTGTCTCCTCTAGTTTTCTTCACAGCAACACACAAGAATTGCAGAGCCAGGTTGATTCCACCTGGGGTCTGCACTTAAAGGCTGGTCTCCACCTGGGATCCACAAGACAGGGCCAGACTTTGGACTCAGGATATATAGAAAATCCAGGGGACATTTTCTGCATTGTGAGAGATCAAATGGACTTTGTAAAGCCCTACTTTCGGAGTGAGGCCCTCAGAGTTTTCAAGACCTTGTCCAGTGAGCTACAGCAGTTCTGTTAGGGGTTCC